>WNWK01057871.1:0-10613 GCA_009830355.1 Cherax destructor | reverse complement strand
CAGCTTTGGTTTCTTGTTACTGTTTTTGGGTTTCCCTCGGGATTTCCCGCCGATCACTAGTGAAGCATGGAGGAAGCTTTAACTTTTTTTGGGGCTTTGCGGGGGCGGGCGTTTTTGGGGATTGCAGGGCTGCCCTTAGATCTTCAATTTTGTTAAGGTTTGGGAGCTTTTCTAGTATTCTTGGGTCATTTTGATCCGGGGTTTTGGGCAGTTTACCTTCAAAGGGCCACCCAAAGTTTTGTGACCTGATTTTTTTGAAGAATAAAGGCTGCTGGGGATGCTCCCTATTAGTATTAATATAATACAGGGCCCCCGGATTACGCCATTTTTCGTTCAGAATGCTGTTAAATGCCATTCGAACAATTAGTTCCCATAAGGAATAATGAAAATTAGATTGCTTTTTTAGCCCCCAAAAAATAATTACAAAAATAAACTTAAAAAAAGGGCTTTTAAAACACGAGACCGGGGGGTCCACTGTCTATAATAATAATACATGTATAATAAGCTATAAGTGGCCCCTCGGTTAAAGGCCGTAATCTTTTCCCAAAGCTGCCAAAAACGGATGGCCTATAACCAAATAATATCCCACCAAAGAATTAATGAAAATGCAATTAACCCTTTAGGTTTCGGCCGTACTATCCTAATGGGGGTTTTGGTCACAATAAGAACAAAAGAAAGGAGGAAACTGCAGCAGGCCTGTTGGCCCATACGGCAGGTCTTTCACAATCCATCCCACTAACAGGATATTTGCCACCCAATTTAAGTGCTTTTAGAAAAAGCACCTGGAGTTAACCTTTCCAGGTAAACTCCAGGTAGTCGGCCCTTTCCACAAGTGGAGAGAATGGGTTGGGTCAGTGTCCATATAAAAAATCCTGCACCACACAGTGCAAATGAGGAAAACTGACCGGGTTTTTAGTTTAAAAAATTTTAGTCTATTTTCATGGTATTTATGAATTTATTCTCGTTTTCTTAGTCTCATTTGATAGAATGGGGATATATTAAGAAAAAGAATTTTGACTGGTTTTACATGAAAAAACCTGAAAATGGCCAAAGTAGCGAAAATTTATTTTAAAGTTCAAGAGTAAAAAATCACCACGTCATTCACATCAATGGGGGTTAATATTCCCAAAAAGTCTATATTATTTTTTAAAATTTTTAAATGATGGTTGTATACCGTAAAACTTCATTTTTTGGAGAAAAAATTTAAATGGAAAAAAGTAATGAAGGGTGAGACGGGCAATGAACAGGATGTTTTTAGTGCCGGGGAAGTTTGCTTGTTTATTTTTAATTTTTTGAAAGGGATCTTAAATTTGTGAAAATTGGCCAAACCCTTTTCTGACCACTATTTTGGGTAGTTGAAATTGGAAATAGGCAGTTTCGTACTAATCGATAGAAAAAATGGAGTTCTGGAAAAATATCTTTTTGTAGACGAAAAATTGGGGAATTTGCCGAAAATACAAAATGGGGGAATTCCCGATGTAAATGTCATCGAACCCCGCAAAAACATAATTTTGTAGTTTTTTATCAAATTTCAAAATTTTTTGGGGTTTTGTTTGGAAAGACCCTTTTTTTTTATAAGAAAAATAATTTTTTTTTTAAAATTTGTGGGCCCTGAGAACGAGTTTTAGGGGCCCTTGACCCTGAAAGGGAACCGTTCCAGACAAAAAATTCTAAAAAAAAAAAAAATTAAAAATTAAATCAGTATTCTCCCTTTTAGTGAAGATAATGCTTTCTAAGATAGGGGGGAAATTGGGTTTTTGGAAAGGGGAAACCCCCCAAAAAGGCCCCCGGTAATGTCCCTCTCTGGTGTTATTCATTTTTTGTTTTTTTAATGCCATAGGACCAGCTTGGGGTCACTGGCCCCCTGTCAGAAAATAACTGTCCAGAGTGCTTGTTTCTGGCCCCCTCTTAACTTTCCCCTGAAGTGGAAAAAGGTTTTGTCACTAAACATGTTGCAGATATGGCTTGTTTCGCTTGGTCAGGATGGCATTTTTCAACAAAACTTTGTAACCTTTTCCCACATTCCAAATTTCCTTAATCACTGAAGAAGGCACCTCCTTTCTTCCTTTTTCCCATCCTCCTTTTAGAACCCCTCAACTCTGGTCTGATGATGATCCGTTCCAGTTTGCAGCCTTTAGTGGTTAGTTTACCCTGTGGGCCTGCACCAAACCCTTTCCCCATCCCGCCACTCCCCCCAACCCCCGGACGCCCAAAGCCACAAACCTTCCAAACAGGGAAGGCGCAGGGGCAGGGTCAGCCTCAAACCCTTTTAAAAATTCCCGTTTACAAACCTGGTAAAAAGGGCCCCAAGCAGAGTTCAAAGTCCTGGTACCCTCCCAAGCCTTTCCATAAGGCATGCAGTTGTGAATTTTAAGGGTTCTTCCAGAACTTCAAGGGTCAATTTAGTGTCCGAGGTCACTTCAAAGTACAGTGGTACCCCAGTTACATGGTCCCAAAATCGCCTTATGTGTTTATTTTTTAAAAGCTTTTGTAAGTATATTTTTGGGGGGAAAAAGGGCAGTCTATTTTACATTTTTCCCTTTTGGGGATAAATTGTTTGGGAATGGCATTGAACAGCATTCAACGAAAAAATCGAATTTGAGGTACCACTGTACTTTTTAAACACTACTTTTGTGTAGTTTTTTTAAAGTTAGAAATGACCTGCGGGCCAGGCTGGGGAAGAGGGGTGGGTTTGGAGGCAAGAACCACTTTTATAAATTTGAAGTCCCTAAAATTTTTTGGGCTTCCAAGTCTGGGGGATTTCCATTGTCTAGTACCAGGAGGCATTGAGTGGTTCCTTTTCCTGGAGGTATTTTTCACACGCGGGAAGTGCGAGTATAAAAAAACCTGCACCCCACAGGGATAATGAGGAAAAAAACCCGACCGTGTTTTTTGGGTTTAAAAAGGGGACTTGGCAGTCTATTTTGTATGGTATTTATGCTTGTATTTCGTTTTCTTTTGTCTTTTTTGAAAAAAGGGAAGATATATGACGGGAAATAGTGAAAATTTTTGACTTTTCATGAGGGAATATTGAAACGGGAACCCAAAGTGGGCGAAAATGTTCAATTTTTGTTTTGGTTCAAGGGGAAGTAAACAAATAAACCCATCCCCCAATGACTCCTGGGTATCTGATTTTCCCCGCACAAATGCGCTGAATTATTTTCTGTTTTTACAATGATGCAGTAAACATAAAAGAAAATCTTTCAATTTTTGTGAGAATAAAAATTCAAAATGGAAAAAAAAAATAATGCAATAGGGACGGAGACGGATTAATGAAGAGATAAAAATGTTTTTTTTTTTGGGAACCTTGTCTTTTTTTTCCCCGGGCCCCCCTTTTTAAAAATTCTTTTTTGAAATTTGTAAATTGGCAATACGGGGAAAACCCCCCTTTTCCAAAAATTTATTGCAAAGCCGCAAAATGCCCCCCAAACAATTTTTTTTCCCTTTAAAAAAAAAATGTCATTGGTTCCCCATTCAAAACCCCAAAAAAATACATTCCACCCCTTAATTTAATCTTAATACAGTGGACCCCGAGTTTCGTAAAACCTTCCCCCTGAAGTCTGCCCCCCCCCATTCCCAAAACAATTTATTCCTTTAAAAAAAAATGTCATTTGGTTTAAAAGGTTTTTTTCACCCCCCCAAAAAATACATTCCCCCACAAGCACTTACAATATTATACTTTATAAAATGTAGTTTCCCGGGGGTTTACGAAACGGGGGGTCCATTTAAAATTGCACGTTTCCCCGGGTGTTTTCCCCGGGTTCCACTGATTGTAAATTTCGCCAGCTTTATTGGAGTTGAAATCTGTAATAGGGTTTTTTTCCCCAAATTTTGGATAAAAAAAAGGGGAATTCCAAAATAGCTATAGTTTTCGATACTGAAACATTGGTTTGGGGGCTAAAATTTTGGGAAATCCCGGGCAAAAATTTTTGGGACCGCAACCCCTTTTGCGAGCAAAATTTTTTCCCCCAAATTTTTTTTTTTGGTTTTATGATAAAAAAAAGATCCCTTTTTCATTTCATAAGAAAAAATTTTTTTTTTCCAAAATTTTTTTGTTTTTAAAGGGATTAAAATGAGGTCTAAACCCTGAAAGGGTTAAAATTTGGTTTATTTCCCCCTTCATAAGAAAATTTTTAAACCCCCGGGGGTTTCCAACCCCTTCCCGAATCCCTTCTCGGGGTTAAAATTTAAAAAAAAAAATGATTTTTTTATTTTTTTCTAAATCTAATATGCAAAAAAAAAATTTTTTTTATCAATCCCCTTCCCAGATATAGAGTATTGAAGTTGAGAAAAATTAAAATTTACGGAATTTTTTTTTTTTCTTTTTTGAAGTTTTTTTTTATTGATTTTTTTTTTTTTTTTTAAAAATTTCTTTTATGGCCTGTGAGCCCCCTATAATATTTTTCAAAACAGCCCTCCCTCCGTTTTTGGGGACCCCTTTTTTTCGTGTTTTTTTGGGGATTTTTTTGGGGGAAAAATTTACCTCTGTTTCGTGTGTTCCCCCCCGGTTTGGGGCCCCCGGGCCGAACCCTCCACCAGTGAAAGACATACAAAGGCCGGGGGCCACCACCCGCCCCTTTCCCCCGAGATTGCCCCCGCAGTCTAGCATTGTTTCCTTGAGTGAACATCCCCCCGGAAAATTTATAAAAACATTTATTAAAATTCATTTTTTTTGGGGGGTTAATTAGGGGACAAAAAAAAAAACCAAATGGGGCCCAAAAAAAGTTTTTTAAAAAACTTCTTTGGAAAAAAGGGGGAAAACCCAAAAACTGAAGAAAAAATAATAAAAAAATATGATAGTGGTGGGATTCCCGGGGTCCCAGGGGTATAAAAAAGCCCCAAAAACCAAAAGGGGTTTCCCTTGTGTATAAGAGAAAAGCAATCACTGAAGTTTAAAGTTATAAAAAGGGAAGAATAAAAAAACGGGAAAAAAAATCACAAACAAAAAAATAGGGGGAAGTTTTTTGTTGCTGGGGAAAACCAAAAAATGTTTTGTGGTGATAGTGTTGTGCAATCCATCAAAATAAAAGGGGGAAGGGGGGCCCGGGGGCCATTTGGGGCAAGAAAATCCCCCGGAACCATGATGTTGATTTTTGGGGTGAATTTTAAAGGGAAAGGGGGGTTAAAAAAAATTTAAGAAAACTGGCATAAAAGGTTGTAAGGCAGGGGGGTGCCAGTTCAGATAAACAAAAGGGTAAAAGGCGCGTTTTAAAAAATATAAAAGGGGTTTTGGAAAATTTCCCCCCCCAACGTGAATTTAAAACGGGCCCTTTTTTTTGGAAAAAAAATGCCAAGGGGGCCCCTACACACCAGGGGAAAAAGGCAATGGGGGGCCCTTCCCTATGAAAGACAGGCTAACTTTCATGTTTTGGTAATGTAGGGGTTTTAAAAAGGTTTTTACTGGTGTATCACTCTAAAAACCCCCGGGGTTTAAAAGGAACTCAGTTTGGAAAGTAAAGTGTGTGTTTGGAAGTTAATTTAAGGGGATGGGTTTTTTGGGAAATTTTTCCCCTAATGGTTTAATCAAGTGTTTGGCCCCAGGGAAAAATTTTTTACTGGGAAAAAATTGCCCCGGTGCCCCGGGAAAAATGGAAAAATTTGGTCATCCTCAAGACTTAAACCAAATGTCAAGGGGTTTTCCCAAATTTGTAACAGTAAGTTTTTCCCCTCCTAACACCACCCTTCCTCCAGCCCATGGACAGCAGGTCATTAAAAATTTAAAAAACTGTACCCAAAGCAATGTTTCAAAGGTGCTTTGATGTCCCCTTGCCCCCAAATTGACCCTAAAAAGAGTTCGGAAAAGGTTCACATCCCCCCCTTTGAAAAGGTTTATAGATAAAGCGGGAAATGTTGGGGCAAGGACCTTTTAAAAAAAGGGGAAAAGGATTTCCCCCCCAGGGGGGGATTTTAAGGGTTTGGGGGCCCTGAGGAGCCTGGGGGTTGTGGAAAGTTTTGGGTTGGGGGAATTTTTGCGGGGGGTTGGAGGGGGGGGAAAGAGGGGGAAGAGTTGGTGGAGAAAAAAAGAAGATTAACCCGAAGAGCTAAAAAAAGCTTGAGCTGCAACAAAACAAAAGTTTGGGAAAAAGTTTAGGGGGGGGAAGAGAGATGTAAGGTGCCTTCTTCAGAGATTAAGAATATTTGTGCAATGTGGAGAGGGTGCATTTTTTTGTGACAAAAATTTTGCAACTGCTGGCTATTTTTTAAAGGGGAAAAAGCCATGTCCCATTTTAGGGGTTTTAAAAAACCCCGAAAAGAGCCTCTGGGGAGATTTTTTTGTGCCCCAGGTGTGGTAGTGACTCAAGCTGGTCCTAGTGGGATTAAAAAAAAAAGAAGGAAGTGGCCCCAGATGAGGACTTTACCTAGAGTCCAGGGAAGGGGGATTCCCCTTAAAAATTGGGTCTCTACCCTCTCCCCTCCCCTCTCTTCCACCCCAGCAACATCAGTCTTCAGTAAGGGTAAATGCCCATTCATTTATTATTTGTCATGAAATCATCTTTAAGGCCCCCAAATTTTTTTTTTCCAAACTTTGGGTTTTGGAATGGTTTAAAATGAATTTCCATTATTTTTATGGGGGAAAATGGTTTGTTTTGTTGTTCAGTTTAGTGCATCCCTCAGAAACGGTTAAACACAAAACGGAGGGATGACTGTATTCTCGTTGATTATTATATTAGGATAAAGTTTGTTCTTTTATTTTTTTTTACGGGTATTTACAAACACTTACAATGAAAAATTTTTTTTTATTACTATTGTTCAATCAATATAATATATAGTCCCCGGAATGTTTCTAAGTTCTGCAGCTGTGGGCTTGGAAAATTGGCGTTTTACATTCCTCCAAAAACGAGTGTCTCTTGCGTTGTTGTGGTTTTTATGTGCACAGACAAAACACCTCTTCGAGCCTTTTCTTGCCAAAGCAGGCAGTTTTGTTGGAAGGATCCCAGGCCCCCGTGAAGGAGGATTGAACCTTTGGGGGTGTTTCTATTCCCCGGTTTTGCCCCTTGGTACTTGAATATTATTTTTCTGATGAAGACAAACAAAATTTCCTTATGGTGGTTTGTTTGGGTTTTTTCAACCTATAAAAAATTATGCATTTAGCATGGAAATGTCCCGAAGTGAAAAATTTTATGTCCAATTTAACTCTTGGAACACCCAAAACCCAATTCATTTTATTTTGGTCCCTGAATGCATTTGAAGGGGGTAGGCAATCAAGTTTTTTAGGTTTTAGAATGGGTTCATTGGTTCTACCCGCCTGCCGGTACTTTTCCTTTCGTTAAGGGTGGAATTATGGCAACAGTGTGGACTCGTTTTTCCCCAAATCCATGATGTCGGCAAAACCCCGCACCCCGACCACAGGCCTGCATTGAACCTAGGCATGCTTACATTTTACCCTTCCCCACATTGTCAAGTTCTTTTAAAAATCATGAGGAGGGGGTTAAGTTATCAGTTTTATAATATATGCCCCCCCAAAATATGGTTCCATCATTGTTCCTACATCCCCCAGAATCCCCAAAACTCCGGTATTTTTGCAATGTATCTTCCCAACAAATTCAATACAAGACCACTGTAGCAATCAAAAAAACAGCTTTATACCCGCCTCTTGGTATATCCATTTTGAACGACAGTCTACCTTGAACAGAATCATGACTCCCTTAATAATAAGCTTCCTGAAGGATAGAAATGCATATTAATTTCTGGGTAAGAAAACATTCCTAATCTTATATCGAACTTGTAGGGCCTGGTTTTCTAGAAAAAGTAACATACGAAAGAGACAAATATTCAAATGAATAATATTTAAACCCGGTGGAATCAAGGTCTGTCGACCCGGGTTTACAGGGTAACAATTGGGGTCATTATTGTGGCAAAGAAAAAATGAGTCGCCATGTTGTCTTTTCCCCCCTTGGGGTTTATTTTGGTGAAAGTATTGTTTGTTGGGGGTTCTCCGAGTATGTGTTGCTTTCCTGACAATAACCACGCGTTTGTCAAAAAATTTCAAAATTAGTTCAGTGGCATTGTTAAGTGTTTAATGATGGGTTTTTTCCACTTTGACTTTCATCAAACTGATGGGGATTGAGAACAAATTGTCAGCCCTGCCAATCCCCGGTGGGGCTGCTGGTGGGTACTGGATATTGACAGGTGGTTGGGGGTTGTGGTTGGCAGGTTGGGGGATGGGGGGGTAAGTGGGGGTGGCCTTTTTGGGTCGGGTGAGTCAGGGCGGGGTGGCCATGGCCACTGCTGGTGCCTCCCCTTTCACCACCACTAGCACCCCAGATGAAAATTTCCACCCAATTCAACACATCATCTTCTTTTCACTAAATGTGCCTTTTTTCCCCGGGGATGCCCCAGTTACCCTTCCTTAGAAACATTCACCTCCGGGGCGCATATCCCAAACTGACACTTCACTGGAATATTCCTCCACTCCACGGGAACGTTTTGAAGACGGGTTCAATTCCTATCACTATCATCACCCTTGCTAAATCAGAGTCCAGTTTGGGTAAAAAGGTTTCCTCCTTGCGGGGCAATTGCTAAAGATGCCCCACCAGGGTGGAGGCTGAGGGGCGGGTTTCCCAAAATTTTCCCCAGTAAATTTCAAAACCCAGAGCAACTGCTTCCCCCCCACGAAAAAACCCCAAAATCACTGAGACCTGTGTCCCCATTGCCAATCGGGACAATACCATACCCCATTAAAATCGGCAAAACCCCAAACAATAACAGCCCAAACCCCAATTTTTTTCCCAAAACCCAACCTGGAAAATTCCACTGAACTAAAAAGCCCTTCGTTAATAAGGGACGCTATAAACAACTTCATAAACAGAAAACCTGACGGAAACAAAATAAAATTTTCCAATTGACTTATTTAATTTTCAAAAACCCCCAAACCCATAAAAGCTTCCCAAAAAAACAAAACAAATCACAGCTAAAAGTTTAAAACAGCCCCTTTTAAAACCCCCAAACCATTAATAAAAACCCCCTTAAAACAGTCGAATTAAAAAAAAGAAAAACAAACGTTTCATCAAATATGGGTCTGATAAGAAGGTCAAAAAAATTGTTTTGGCAGTTAAACAAGGTGAAAAAAAAGGGAAAACCCTTCTAAAATTCAAAAAAAAAAGTTTCCCACAAAGAAAACAACTAAAAAACCCCCAGATAACCCCCTACCCCCCCCATTAAACAAAACAAACTAAATATTTCTTCCACCATGGAAAAGCTGGGCCAAACCCCAAGTTCAAACCCCCCCCTAAATTTCCCCCTTTGGCCCTATCCAACACACTTTCCCCTACCCCCCCCAATAAAGTTTACATAATCAACACATTAAAAAAAAAGCAGGTGATCTAAAAATTTTAACCCGTCCCTTTCCAAAGGGGGGGGCCCCGGGAAAAAAATTTCCCAAATTTATTAAATACAGGAGGGGGTTTTTCCCCTTGCTCGTTTTTTAATTGCCTCCAAGCAGTAGGGGGAAAATTTGTTCCCTTCCCAGGAATGGGAAATAAGAACAAAACTAATAAAAAAAAAACCAGGGCTGTTAATAAACCCTGACTTATATTTTTTTTTTAAAACTGTTAAACCCCTTTTAAAGAATTTTTCCCCTTGGGAATGATAAAAATAGATATTTTTAGACCCCAAATTCCTTTAAAAAGTTTTTAAAAAAAACTTCATAAAGGGGGGATTGGGGGACCATGTAATGGAAAATTTTTTTTCCCTGAATTGTAGTGGACCTAAGGTAAGTAATACAAGATGCCCCGAAATCTTGTTTTTTGAGACAGAAAAAAAACACCAGCAATCCACCATCATGTAAAAAATTCACTTTTTTACCTATTGGCAGGGGTGACCTCCGGGGTGGCTGTCCCCCACTCCTAAACCAAATAACACCCCTTTTTTTTACAAAAGTCCAAGTTCTCTCACCAATTATTACAAACTCTTTAACAAAACCTTCCACCATCCCTAATCCAAAAATAGGGTCACCCAAAAAAAGGGGAGTCAAACAGACCCGAATAACACAGGGATATCTAACTTCCCCCCTTTCCCCAAAATCTTTAAAAATTAATTCATAGACAAATATTTTCCTCACCCCCAAAACGACTAACCCTGTTAATTTGGGTTCGGCCAATAAAAATACAAAATGCCATTTTACACTTAAAAAATTTACACTGCTCTTGAGAAAAAAAAAATCCCGTGGGAACTTCAGATTTCGAAAGCTTTATACAGGACCTGATCTGCTCACCTAAAATTATCCCCTTTTGGATAAAAAAGGCACTCCTCAACTACCCAAAAAAAATCCTTAGCAACAGAAACCAAATGTTCACAAATGGACTAGCTCACCCGGGAAAATATTACAGTGGTGTCCCCAAATGTTCTTGGCCTGCCCTCTTTTCTTTCTCTTTCATTAAAACCCCCAAAATCCAACTACCAAAACCCTTATTTAGATAAACCCCTCTTATCTTGCCCCCCAACCCAGCCCTTTTTGCCAACAAAACTGTTTTAGAAAAATCTCCGGATGATGCGACAAACTTACTCCAATTTTAAAAACCCTTTTTTTTTTCAGTTTGGGAACAGGCATAAACCCCCATTTAACATAATGATAAAGGGGCCCCCATACAAAATCAAGGGAAAATTTTTAGGAA
>WNWK01057870.1:0-10613 GCA_009830355.1 Cherax destructor | reverse complement strand
AATCGTATTTTTGCATATTTCGACGTTTTAGAGCGGTTTGAGTGCTTTTCTGGCAAAACTCATTTTTAGCTAAAATACTTAGATTTTCACACTTTTAAATAGAATTTCTACTGCAATTGAAATTTATGGGAAAAGTAAGCAAAATTTTATGATTTTCTTTTAGGAAGCTTACTCATAGGTATATTTTATTTAAAAAAATAGTTTTCACAAAATCCTTGAAAATGCCTTAAATCGTAAAAAAATGCAATAAAATCAAGTTTTATAGCATTTTTGAATATTTATTAATTATTTACATATTTTTAAAAAATCCCATTAAAAATCTATAAAAATCAATATTTTTATAGAATATTTTATATTATTTTCGAAAAATACATGAAACATTAAAAAGCTCAGAAAAATGTGCTAAAATCGATTTTATGCATATTTCGACGTTTTAGAGCGGTTTGATGCTTTTCTGCAAAACTCATTTTAGCTAAAATACTTACATTTTCACACTTTTAAATAGAATTTCTACTGCAATTGAAATTTATGGGAAAAGTAAGCAAAATTTTATGATTTTCTTTAGGAAGCTTACTCATAGGTATATTTTATCTAAAAAAATAGTTTTTCAGAAATCCTTGAAAATGCCTTTAAATCGTCAAAAAATGCAATAAAATCAAGTTTTATAGCTTTTTTGAATATTTATTAATTATTTACATATTTTTAAAAATCCCATTAAAAATCTATAAAAATCAATATTTTTATAGAATATTTCATATTATTTTCGAAAAATACATGAAACTTAAAAACTCAGAAAATGTGCTAAAATCGCATTTTATGGCATATTTCGACGTTTTAGAGCGGTTTGAGTGCTTTTCTGACAAAACTCATTTTTAGCTAAAATACTTAGATTTTCACACTTTTAAATAAATTTCTACTGCAATTGAAATTTATGGGAAAAGTAAGCAAAATTTTATGATTTTCTTTTAGGAAGCTTACTCATAGGTATATTTTATCTAAAAATATAGTTTTCACAAAATCCTTGAAAATGCCTTAAATCGTCAAAAATGCAAAAAATCAAGTTTTTAAGCATTTTTAATATTTATTAATTATTTACATATTTTTAAAAATCCCATTAAAAATCTATAAAAATCAATATTTTTATAGAATATTTCATATTATTTTCGAAAAATACATGAAACATTAAAAAGCTCAGAAAAATGTGCTAAAATCTATTTTATTGCATATTTGACGTTTTAGAGCGTTTGAGTGCTTTTTCTGGAAAACTCATTTTAGCTAAAATACTACATTTTCACACTTTTAAATAGAATTTCTACGCAATTGAAATTTATGGGAAAAGTAAGCAAAATTTTATGATTTTCTTTAGGAAGCTTACTCATAGTATATTTTATCTAAAAATAGTTTTTTCAAAATCCTGAAAATGTTTAACGTCAAAAATGCAAAAAATCAAGTTTTATAGCATTTTGAATTTTTAAATAATTTTTACATATTTTTAAAATCCATTAAAAATCTATAAAAATAATATTTTTATAGAATATTTCATATTATTTTCGAAAATACATGAAACATTAAAAAGCTCAGAAAAATGTCTAAAATCGATTTTATTGCATATTTCGACGTTTTAGAGCGGTTTGAGTGCTTTTCTGAAAACTCATTTTTAGCTAAAATACTTAATTTTCACACTTTTAAATAGAATTTCTATGCAATTGAAATTTATGGGAAAAGTAAGCAAAATTTTATGATTTTCTTTAGAAGCTTACTCATAGGATATTTTATTAAAAATAGTTTTTCACAAAATCCTTGAAAATGCCTTAAATCGTAAAAATGCAATAAAATCAAGTTTTATAGCATTTTTGAATTTTATTAATTATTTACATATTTTTAAAAATCCATTAAAAATCTATAAAAACAATATTTTTATAGAATATTTCATATTATTTTCGAAAATACATAAACATTAAAAGCTCAGAAAAATGTGCTAAAATCATATTTATTGCATATTTCGACGTTTTAGAGCGGTTTGAGTGCTTTTCTGGCAAACTCATTTTTCAGTAAAATACTTAGATTTTCACACTTTTAAATAAATTTCTACTGCAATTGAAATTTATGGGAAAAGTAAGCAAAATTTTATGATTTTCTTTAGGAAGCTTACTCATAGGTATATTTTATCTAAAAATAGTTTTTCAAAAATCCTTGAAAATGCTTAAATCGTCAAAAATGCAATAAAATCAAGTTTTATAGCATTTTTAATATTTATTAATTATTTACATATTTTTAAAATCCCATTAAAAATCTTAAAATCAATATTTTTATAGAATATTTCATATTATTTTCGAAAATACATGAAACATTAAAAGCTCAGAAAATGTCTAAAATCGCATTTTATTGCATATTTCGACGTTTTAGAGCGGTTTGAGTGCTTTTCTGGCAAAACTCATTTTTTAGCTAAAATACTTACATTTTCACACTTTTAAATAGAATTCTACTGCAATTGAAAGTTATGGGAAAAGTAAGCAAAATTTTATGATTTTCTTTTAGCAAGCTTACTCATAGTATATTTTATCTAAAATAGTTTTTCAAAAATCCTTGAAAATGCCTTAATGTCAAAATGCAAAAAATCGTTTTATAGCATTTTGAATATTTATTAATTATTTACATATTTTTAAAAATCCCATTAAAAATCTATAAAATCAATATTTTTATAGATTATTTCATATTATTTTCGAAAATACATGAAACATTAAAAAGCTCAGAAAAATGTGCTAAAATCGTATTTTATTGCATATTTCGACGTTTTAGAGCGGTTTGAGTGCTTTTCTGGCAAAACTCATTTTTAGCTAAAATCCCTTTACATTTTCACACTTTTAAATAGAATTTCTACTGCAATTGAAATTTATGGGAAAAGTAAGCAAAATTTTATGATTTTCTTTTAGGAAGCTTACTCATAGGTATATTTTATCTAAAAAATAGTTTTTCACAAAATCCTTGAAAATGCCTTAAATCGTCAAAAATGCAATAAAATCAAGTTTTATAGCATTTTTGAATATTTATTAATTATTTACATATTTTTAAAAATCCTATTAAAAATCTATAAAAATCAATATTTTTATAGAATATTTCATATTATTTTCGAAAATACATGAAACATTAAAAAGCTCAGAAAAATGTGCTAAAATCGTATTTTATTGCATATTTCGACGTTTTAGAGCGGTTTGAGTGCTTTTCTGGCAAAACTCATTTTTTAGCTAAAATACTTAGATTTTCACACTTTTAAATAGAATTTCTACTGCAATTGAAATTTATGGGAAAAGTAAGCAAAATTTATGATTTTCTTTTAGGAAGCTTACTCATAGGTATATTTTATCTAAAAAAATAGTTTTTCACAAAATCCTTGAAAATGCCTTAATCGTCAAAAAATGCAATAAAATCAAGTTTTATAGCATTTTTGAATATTTATTAATTATTTACATATTTTTAAAAAATCCCATTAAAAATCTATAAAAATCAATATTTTTATAGAATATTTCATATTATTTTCGAAAATACATGAAACATTAAAAAGCTCAGAAAAATGTGCTAAAATCGCATTTTATTGCATATTTCGACGTTTTAGAGCGGTTTGAGTGCTTTTCTGGCAAAACTCATTTTTCAGCTAAAATACTTAGATTTTCACACTTTTAAATAGAATTTCTACTGCAATTGAAATTTATGGGAAAAGTAAGCAAAATTTTATGATTTTCTTTTAGGAAGCTTACTCATAGGTATATTTATCTAAAAAAATAGTTTTCACAAAATCCTTGAAAATGTTAAATCGTCAGAAAAATGCAATAAAATCAAGTTTTATAGCATTTTTGAATATTTATTAATTATTTACATATTTTTAAAAAATCCCATTAAAAATCTATAAAAATCAATATTTTTATAGATTATTTCATATTATTTTCGAAAAATACATGAAACATTAAAAAGCTCAGAAAAATGTGCTAAAATCATATTTTATTGCATATTTCGACGTTTTAGAGCAGTTTGAGTGCTTTTCTGGCAAAACTCATTTTTTAGCTAAAATACTTAGATTTTCACACTTTTAAATAGAATTTCTACTGCAATTGAAATTTATGGAAAAGTAAGCAAAATTTTATGATTTTCTTTTAGGAAGCTTACTCATAGGTATATTTTATCTAAAAAATAGTTTTCACAAAATCCTTGAAAATGCCTTAAATCGTCAAAAATGCAATAAAATCAAGTTTTATAGCATTTTTGAATATTTATTAATTATTTACATATTTTTAAAAAATCCCATTAAAAATCTATAAAAATCAATATTTTTATAGAATATTTCATATTATTTTCGAAAAATACATGAAACATTAAAAAGCTCAGAAAAATGTGCTAAAATCATATTTTATTGCATATTTCGACGTTTTAGAGCGGTTTGAGTGCTTTTCTTGCAAAACTCATTTTTCAGCTAAAATACATAGATTTTCACACTTTTAAATAGAATTTCTACTGCAATTGAAATTTATGGGAAAAGTAAGCAAAATTTTATGATTTTCTTTTAGGAAGCTTACTCATAGATATATTTTATCTAAAAAATAGTTTTTCAGAAAATCCGTGAAAATGCCTTGAATCGTCAAAAAATGCAATAAAATATCGTTTTATAGCATTTTTGAATATTTATTAATTATTTACATATTTTTAAAAAATCCCATTAAAAATCTATAAAAATCAATATTTTTATAGAATATTTCATATTATTTTTTCAAAAAAAGCTCAGAAAAATGTGCTAAAATCGCATTTTATGGCATATTTCGACGTTTTAGAGCGGTTTGAGTGCTTTTCTGGCAAAACTCATTTTTCAGCTAAAATACTTAGATTTTCACACTTTTAAATAGAATTTCTACTGCAATTGAAATTTATGGGAAAAGTAAGCAAAATTTTATGATTTTCTTTTAGGAAGCTTACTCATAGGTATATTTTATCTAAAAAAATAGTTTTTCACAAAATCCTTGAAAATGCCTTAAATCGTCAAAAATGCAATAAAATCAAGTTTTATAGCATTTTTGAATATTTAATAATTATTTACATATTTTTAAAAATCCCATTAAAAATCTATAAAAATCAATATTTTTATAGAATATTTCATATTATTTTCGAAAAATACATGAAACATTAAAAGCTCAGAAAATGTGCTAAAATCATATTTATTGCATATTTCGACGTTTTAGAGCGGTTTGATGCTTTTCTGCAAAACTCATTTTTAGCTAAAATACTTAGATTTTCACACTTTTAAATAGAATTTCTACTGCAATTGAAATTTATGGAAAAGTAAGCAAAATTTTATGATTTTCTTTAGGAAGCTTACTCATAGGTATATTTTATCTAAAAAATAGTTTTTCACAAAATCCTTGAAAATGCCTTAAATCGTCAAAATGCAATAAAATCAAGTTTATAGCATTTTTGAATATTTATTATTATTTACATATTTTTAAAAATCCATTAAAATCTTAAAATCAATATTTTTATAGAATATTTCATATTATTTTCGAAAATACATGAAACATTAAAAGCTCAGAAAATGTCTAAAATCGCATTTATTGCATATTTCGACGTTTTAGAGCGGTTTGATGCTTTTCTGGCAAAACTCATTTTTCAGCTAAAATACTTAGTTTTCACACTTTTAAATAGAATTTCTATGCAATGAAATTATGGAAAAGTAAGCAAATTTTATGATTTTCTTTTAGGAAGCTTACTCATAGGTATATTATATCTAAAAATAGTTTTTCACAAAATCCTTGAAAATGCTTAAATCGTCAAAATGCAATAAAATCAAGTTTTATAGCATTTTGAATATTTATTAATTATTTACATATTTTTAAAATCCATTAAAAATCTATAAAAATCAATATTTTTATAGATTATTTCATATTATTTTCGAAAATACATGAAACATTAAAAAGCTCAGAAAATGTGCTAAAATCGTATTTTATTGCATATTTCGACGTTTTAGAGCGGTTTGAGTGTTTCTGCAAAACTCATTTTTAGCTAAAATACTAGATTTTCACACTTTTAAATAGAATTTCTACTGCAATTGAAATTTATGGGAAAAGTAAGCAAAATTTTATGTTTTTTTTTTAAAGTTTACTCATGATATATTTTATCAAAAATTTTTTTTCAAAAATCCTTAAAAATCCTTTTAATTTTGTCAAAAATGAAAAAAAAATCAAGTTTTATAGTTTTTTTGAATATTTAAATTATTTCATATTTTTAAAAAAATCCCTTAAAAAAATCTAAAAAAATCAATTTTTTTAAAGATTATTTCAATTTTTTCGAAAATACATGAAACATAAAAAGCTCAGAAAAATGTGCTAAAATCGTATTTTATTGCATATTTCGACGTTTTAGAGCGGTTTGATGCTTTTCGCAAAAACTCATTTTTTAGCTAAAATACCTACATTTTCACACTTTTAAATAGAATTTCTATGCAATTGAAATTTATGGGAAAAGTAAGCAAAATTTTATGATTTTCTTTTTGAGCTTTACTCATAGGTATATTTTTGTAAAAAATAGTTTTTCACAAAATCCCTTGAAAATGCTTTAAATCGTCAAAAAATGCAAGAAAATCAAGTTTTACAGCATTTTGAATATTTATTTATTATTTACATATTTTTTAAAAAATCCCATTAAAAATCTATAAAAATTAATATTTTTATAGAATATTTCATATTATTTTCGAAAATACATGAAACATTAAAAGCTCAGAAAAATGTCCTAAAATCATATTTTATTGCATATTTCGACGTTTTAGAGCGGTTTGATTGCTTTTCTGGCAAAACTCATTTTTTCAGCTAAAATAGTTAGGTTTTTTTTAGTGGGAAAAGTAAGCAAAATTTTATGATTTTCTTTTACGAAGCTTACTCATAGGTATATTATATCTAAAAATAGTTTTTCACAAAATCCTTGAAAATGCCTTAATGTCAAAAAATGCAATAAAATCAAGTTTTATAGCATTTTTTGAATATTTATTAATTATTTACATATTTTAAAAATCCATTAAAAATCTTAAAAATCAATATTTTTATAGAATATTTCATATTATTTTCGAAAATACATGAAACATTAAAAAGCTCAAAAAAATGTGCTAAAATCGTATTTTATTGCATATTTCGACGTTTTAGAGCGGTTTGAGTGCTTTTCTGGAAAACTCATTTTTTAGCTAAAATACTTACATTTTCACACTTTTAAATAGAATTTCTACTGCAATTGAAATTTATGGGAAAAGTAGCAAAATTTTATGATTTTCTTTTAGGAAGCTTACTCATAGGTATATTTTATCTAAAAAATAAGTTTTTCACAAAATCCTTAAAAAATGCTCTTGAATCGTCAAAAATGCAATAAAATCAGTTTTATAGCATTTTTGAATATTTAATTAATTATTTACATTTTTTTAAAAAAATCCCATTAAAAATCTATAAAAATCAATATTTTTATAAAATATTTATATTATTTTATCAAACATAAAGCTCAGAAAAATGTGCTAAAATCGCATTTTATGCATATTTCGACGTTTAGAGCGGTTTGAGTGCTTTTCTGGCAAAACTCATTTTAGCTAAAATACTTAGATTTTCACACTTTTAAATAGAATTTCTACTGCAATTGAAATTTATGGAAAAGTAAGCAAAATTTTATGATTTTCTTTAGGAAGCTTACTCATAGTATATTTTATCTAAAAATAGTTTTCAAATCCTTGAAATGCCTATCAAAAAATGCAATAAAATCGTTTTATACTTTTGAATATTATAATTATTTACATATTTTTAAAAATCCATTAAAAATCTATAAAAATCAATATTTTTATAGATTATTTCATATTATTTTCGAAAAATACATGAAACATTAAAAAGCTCAGAAAAATGTGCTAAATCATTTTTATGCATATTTCGACGTTTTAGAGCGTTTGAGTGCTTTTCTGGCAAACTCATTTTAGCTAAAATACTAATTTTCACACTTTTAAATAGAATTTCTACTGCAATTGAAATTTATGGAAAAGTAAGCAAAATTTTATGATTTTCTTTTAGGAAGCTTACTCATAGGTATATTTTATGTAAAAAAATAGTTTTTCACAAAATCCTTGAAAATGCCTTAAATCGTCAAAAAATGCAAGAAAATCAAGTTTTACAGCATTTTTGAATATTTATTATTTTACATATTTTTAAAAACCCATTAAAATCAAAAAAAAAAAAAAAAAAAAAAAAAAAAAAAAAAAAAAAAAAAAAAAAAAAAAAAAAAAAAAAAAAAAAAAAAAAAAAAAAAAAAAAAAAAAAAAAAAAAAAAAAAAAAAAAAAAAAAAAAAAAAAAAAAAAAAAAAAAAAAAAAAAAAAAAAAAAAAAAAAAAAAAAAAAAAAAAAAAAAAAAAAAAAAAAAAAAAAAAAAAAAAAAAAAAAAAAAAAAAAAAAAAAAAAAAAAAAAAAAAAAAAAAAAAAAAAAAAAAAAAAAAAAAAAAAAAAAAAAAAAAAAAAAAAAAAAAAAAAAAAAAAAAAAAAAATTTTTTTTTTTTTTTTTTTTTTTTTTTTTTTTTTTTTTTTTTTTTTTTTTTTTTTTTTTTTTTTTTTTTTTTTTTTTTTTTTTTTTTTTTTTTTTTTTTTTTTTTTTTGTTTTTTTTTTTTTTTTTTTTTTTTTTTTTTTTTTTTTTTTTTTTTTTTTTTTTTTTTTTTTTTTTTTTTTTTTTTTTTTTTTTTTTTTTTTTTTTTTTTTTTTTTTTTTTTTTTTTTTTTTTTTTTTTTTTTTTTTTTTTTTTTTTTTTTTTTTTTTTTTTTTTTTTTTTTTTTTTTTTTTTTTTTTTTTTTTTTTTTTTTTTTTTTTTTTTTTTTTTTTTTTTTTTTTTTTTTTTTTTTTTTTTTTTTTTTTTTTTTTTTTTTTTTTTTTTTTTTTTTTTTTTTTTTTTTTTTTTTTTTTTTTTTTTTTTTTTTTTTTTTTTTTTTTTTTTTTTTTTTTTTTTTTTTTTTTTTTTTTTTTTTTTTTTTTTTTTTTTTTTTTTTTTTTTTTTTTTTTTTTTTTTTTTTTTTTTTTTTTTTTTTAAAAAAAATAAAAATTTTAATTTTTTTTGAATTTCCCAAAAATTTTATAAAAAAATTTTAAAAATTTAAATTTTTTTTAAAAAAAAATTTTTATTTTTTTTTTTTAAAAAATTTTTTAAAAATTTAATTTAAAAAAATTTAAAAAATTTTTAAAATTTTTTTAATTTTAAAATAAAAAATTTTAAAACCCAAAAATTTCAAAAATAATTTTTAAAAATATTTTAAATTTTAAAATTTTTTTAAAAAAAAAAAATTTTTAAAGATTTTTTTTAAATTAAAATTTTTTTTTAAAAATTTTTAAAAAAAAAATTTTTTTAATTTTTAAAAAATTTTAATTTTTAAAAAAAAATTTGTTTTAAAAAATTTAAAAATTTTTAAAATTAAAAATTTTTTAACATTTTTTTTTTTAAAATTTTAATTTTTTAAAAATCCATTAAAATCTATAAAATCAAATTTTTATAGAATATTTCATATTATTTTCGAAAAATACATGAAACATTAAAAAGCTCAGAAAAATGTGTAAATCATTTTTTTGCATATTTCGACTTTTTAGACGGTTTGAGGCTTTTCTGGAAAAACTCATTTTTAGCTAAAATACTTAGATTTTCACACTTTTAAATAGAATTTCTACTGCAATTAAATTTATGGGAAAAGTAAGCAAAATTTTATGATTTTCTTTTAGGAAGCTACTCATAGGCATATTTTATCTAAAAAATATTTTTACAAAATCCTTGAAAATGTTTAATTCGTCAAAATGCAAAAAAATCAAGTTTTATAGCATTTTGAATTTTTAAATAATTATTTACATATTTTTAAAAACCCATTAAAAATCTTTAAAATCAATATTTTTATAGAATATTTCATATTATTTTCGAAAATACATGAAACATTAAAAGCTCAGAAAAATGTGCTAAAATCATTTTATTGATTTTCGACGTTTTAGAGCGGTTTGAGTGCTTTTCGGGCAAAACTCATTTTTAGCTAAAATACAATTTTCACATTTTAAATGAATTTTTATGAAATTAAATTTATGGAAAAGTAAGAAAAATTTTTATGATTTTCTTTAGGAAGTTTACTCATATTATATTTTATCAAAAAAAATAGTTTTCAAAAATTTAAAAATTTTTAAAATCCAAAATGCAATAAAAAAAATTTTAAAGCTTTTGAATATTTATAATTATTTACTTTTTTTAAAAATCCATTAAAATCTTAAAAAAAATTTTTTTATAAATTTTTATTTATTTTTCAAAAAAAAAGCCAGAAAAATGTGTAAAATCGATTTTAGGATATTTGACGTTTTAGAGGGTTTATGTTTTTTGAAAACTCTTTTTTTAGCAAAATACTAGATTTTACATTTTTAAAATAGAACTATGCTTTTGAAATTTATGGAAAAGTGCAAAATTTTATGATTTTCTTTAGAAGTTTCCATAGGATATTTTATGTAAAAATAGTTTTTCACAAAACCTTAAAAATGAAATGTCAAAATGCAAAAAAAAAAATTTTTAAGCATTTTTGTTTTTTATTTAATTTACATATTTT
>WNWK01057869.1:0-10614 GCA_009830355.1 Cherax destructor | reverse complement strand
ACTTAAGATATGATATCTGTTCAATTGATTTTTCTAGCTAATTGGATTAACAGACTTTTGAATAGAAGTCACAGAGGTTTAGGATATATATTTACAGTGTAATTGATTTATTATTTAACTAGTTAATAGAACTGGTTGGAAAGTTACTATGATTAGTATTAAGTTATAATGGAACAAATATTAAGATTCAGTATTGCACTAGTTGTGATTATAGAATTTATTAAGGGCAATATAATGAAAATTAAAGTTAATTATTAAAAGAGAGATAAGTGCTAAAGTGTATAAAAGTGTACAAAAGTAAAATTTATTAGTATTAAAAATATTAAAAGATAAGTACAATTTTTAGCAAATAAGGTGATTAATAGAACTTATAAATTCTAAGCAAGTAAGCTGATAAAAATATATAGGTATGTGGGTTGAAAAATGGGCACAAGTAAAAATTGTATGTATTTAAAAATAAAAGTAAAACTATTTGTCAAAAATATTCATCAGAGGATAGACAAATACTTAAATGAGGTAGATGGGCAAAACATACACTACACTATACGTAGGGGTTTGGTATTGGTATTGGTATTGGACCCATACAGTCCACTAAAATTAACAATACCATAACTATTGGTGTTACCCATTCTTATTAAACTGGTCTAGAGCAAAACGGGGTTTAGAGGTGTGAAATTATCGAAGGGAGTCATTGCAGCGACCAGGGTGACTAGGTTTCTCACACGCATAACGGGGGTAACCACGGTAATATTATACTAGTCGGTCAACTCCCCGGGAGATTATTTGTTGTAAGTGGCGGTGAAGCCCAGACAGGTAATCTCTTAATTTCCCACAGCATATTTACCAGTGTTTCTTTACTGTAGTTTCTAGTTGACCTAATTTTTATTGTCCTGTTAGTTACCATTTTGTCCTAGGCACATGTCGATTAGACACTAGGCCTGTTGTATGTATGTGTGTGTAACGAAACACTTCGAAATGTTTCGGCCCCGCCGGGAATTGAACCCGGGCCCTCCGTGCGTGAAGCAAGAGCGCTAGCGACAATGCCATCGGGGCGTGTAGGCCTATCCGTTCCCTAGTGATTTTCCTGGTACAGTAAATGATGAAATGATCACTAAGGCCTGTGGTAATGACGCATGACTGAAGTATGTGGTCAATTAGGGTGGCTGAGAACTGTGTGATCCGGGTTGGTGTATTCATTAGTTAAGTGTAACTATTTAAATACTTGTGTGTGCCGTGAAAGTTCTTTGTATGCTTTCCAGGTCTGTAATGTCTCCAGCCTTGAAGGGGGCCGTTAGTGTACAGCAGTATTCCAGCCTAGAGAGAACAAGCGATTTGAAGTGTCATCATGAGCTTGGCGTCCCTAGTTTTGAAGGTTCTCATTATCCATCCTATCATTTTCCTAGCAGATGAAGTAGATACATTGTAGATATATCTTTGAAGGCGAAATCCTCTGACATTATCACTCCCAGGTCCTTCACATTTCTCTTTCGCTCTATTGTATGGTTAGAATTTGTTGTTTTATTTCCTCAAGTTTTTCCATATCTGAGTAGTTGAGTAGTGAAGGAAGGTAGTGTAGGAGCTGTCAGTGTGAAGGGTGAGAAAGGTGGTTATGCAGTGATGCACAATACTTCCATGCATGAAACAATACAGCTGGGGAAACATAAATTGTTTAAGGTGTAGCTGTGTAAGGTAGCTGCACTATTCGATGTTTCTAATGTTAAAAATATACACAATAAAAATATTTACACTATAAACATTAGTTTATATTACATGTTGGTAACGCACTCGCCTCACACAGTGTCCGTGGTTCAATCCCCTGCGTGGGTGGAAACCCTGGGCATGTTTCCTTACACCAACTGTTCCTGTTCTGCTAGAGGTAAGTAGGTACCTGGGAGTTAATAGACTGGTGTGGGTCGCATCCTCGGGGACAAAATTGAAGAACCCCACTGGAAATAAGACCGACATTCCTCGATGACTGATACACACCCAGTAATCATAATCTTCCGGCTAAAAATCCGAATGAACC
Source organism: Cherax destructor (assembly GCA_009830355.1). Classification (NCBI taxonomy): domain Eukaryota; kingdom Metazoa; phylum Arthropoda; class Malacostraca; order Decapoda; family Parastacidae; genus Cherax; species Cherax destructor. The sequence continues at coordinate 8,588 of WNWK01057869.1, read as the reverse complement.
TCATCTTATTTTAATTGCCTTGAATATAAAGTTGACCCAAACATTATCAAAGAAAACGTCAGCCTGAGCGAGTAAGAGAAGCGAGCCTCGGCCGCCTCACAACAACAACACTACAGACGACACTCGTACTACCCTGCTGCACCACCTGCCACTACACCACCTGCCACTACACCACCTGCCACCAACAATATCACTTCAACCAGTTGCTACAGCAACACTTAGCTACAACAACAGTTACCAGTAAGTGCACACACAGAGTCCAATAAGGTCTGTGATAAACAGTACTCTTCTTAAGAACCACCTACTCAACCCAAAACTAAATATACAGAACTTAACTTTACCTACAAATTTAAAAAAACTAATTTTCCACTGCCTCAAAATATCATTATTCACTGTGATACTCCCCTAGCCTCTGAACCCCACATAAATACTCAAAACAAAAAATTCTCATAATTTAATGCAAATGTTGAATAACATATACTGTATTTCATGAATATGTAAGTAAGTAAGTTTATTCAGGTATACACAAATACATTTACATACATTATCATACATAGCAGCATATGTGTAGAGAACCTAGGATAACCCAAAAAAGTCAGACAGATTGACTTATTTCCATTGGGGTCCTTTTTATACCTTAATATTTTACATTGTAGGATATATATGTTATTATATTATAAAGGATATATGTATACTAAGAATAAGGTAAAAAGAGTTATTTACATATACATGTGTGTTACCTAAAAAAATAAAAAATCATTCTCCTCCCTTTCTGTCGCTACATTCATTAAGTACCTTTTGGTTCTCTTCTTGAACTGGTTCATGCTATGACTGGCTTTGACATGTGCAGGCAGTCTGTTCCATTCCTTTATTGCTGTACAATACAACCCAGTTACCTGTACAACCCAGTTACCTAATAAATTAATACATTCTCTTGTTCTCTTATACTCATTGTAACTCATCTAATGACCATATGAACTGTTATTGTACTACAAATCTTTGATTTGATCTGATTTGATAAATTGTTATACTACATACAGGAAATTGATTATTTTGTTCCATTATAAAACTGTAATGCTTCAAAACTGTAATGCTTCAGAATTGTAATGTTTCAAATTTCATTGTATAAATACTCTATTGTACTTCATATTGGAAATTGTTTACTGTGTAGTGCCGGATATGTGGAAGATGGCTAATGTAATACCTATTTTTAAAGCAGGGGACAAGTCGTTACCATCAAATTACCGCCCAATAAGTCTAACATCAATTGTAGGCAAATTACTAGAGTCGATTATAGCTGATAACATAAGAAGCCATCTCGATAGGCATAATTTGATTAATGATACTCAGCATGGATTCACCAGGGGCCGTTCCTGCCTAACTAATTTATTAACTTTTTTCAGTAAGGCTTTTGAGGCAGTTGATAATGATAAAGAATTCGATATTGTTTATTTGGATTTTAGTAAGGCTTTTGATAGAGTACCACATCAGAGACTGTTAAAGAAAGTGGCAGCTCATGGCATTGGTGGAAAAGTGTTGTCATGGATCGAGTCATGGCTCACCAATAGGAAGCAGAGGGTGTGCATAAATGGGGTTAAATCGGAGTGGGGATCTGTAACAAGTGGCGTTCCTCAGGGATCGGTTTTGGGCCCGTTGTTGTTTATAATATATATAAATGACCTTGACGAGGAATTTCTAGTGATATGAGCAAATTCGCTGATGACACGAAGATAGGTAGGATAATCGATTCAGACGTAGATGTCAGTGAACTACAGGAGGATTTAGACAAACTCAATTCCTGGTCAGAAAAATGGCAGATGCAGTTCAATGTAGATAAATGCAAAGTTCTAAAGCTCGGGAGTGTCCATAACCCAAGCACTTATAAGTTAAATAACGTAGAACTTAGCCATACAGATTGCGAGAAGGACTTGGGGGTGATGGTAAGCAGCAACCTTAAACCAAGACAGCAATGCCTAAGCGTACGTAATAAGGCAAATAGATTACTGGGATTTATATCAAGAAGTGTTAGCAACAGAAGTCCAGAAGTTATATTACAGCTTTATACATCATTAGTAAGGCCTCACCTAGATTACGCAGCTCAGTTCTGGTCTCCATATTACAGAATGGACATAAATTGTTAGAAAACATTCAGCGTAGAATGACTAAATTAATACATAGCATTAGAAATCTTCCTTACGAAGAAAGATTGAAGACCCTAAATTACATTCACTTGTAAGACGAAGAATGAGGGGAGACATGATCGAGGTATACAAGTGGAAAATGGGTATTAACAAAGGGATATAAATAAGTCTTGAGGGTATCTCTCCAAGAGAGAACCCGCAATAATGGATTCAAGTTAGATAAGTTTAGATTTAGAAAGGATATAGGAAAGTATTGGTTTGGAAATAGGGTAGTTGATGAGTGGAACAGTCTGCCTAGTAGGGTTATTGAAGCAAGGACCTTGGGTAGTTTTAAATTTAGGTTGGATAAATTCATGAGTGAAAGGGGTTGGATTTGATTGGGAATTGCACATGAGTAAATAAAATTATCAAAGCTTATTTCTTGGGTAGCATTGAAAATTAGGTTAAACAAATATTCTGTTAGTGGGATGGAATGTGAAGGACCTGCCTAGAATGGGCCAACAGGCCTGCTGCAGTGTTCCTCCTTTCTTATGTTCTTATGTTCTTATCTAATCTGTTATAGCCTAATTAATCTTAAGTTAATTTGAAGTTTGCCCATAATGCTCTGCATACAAGGGGCTTTTGGCATGTACATCCCACTACCATAATTCCTTGTACAACTATGTATAATGTATAAATAAAAATATAAAAATAAAGGGGAATTCTTTGGTTAGGTCCACATAAATTAGCCTTAAGGCGTACAATGTTGTATGTTATTTTAATATTAAATAAATAACTTATGTATTGTAATATCTCTCTGTATACCCTAATCTAAATACAGAATTAACTTTGACACCACCCAGTGATCACAACACTGACACACACACACACAAGAAAGTGCAAATGTTTGCAACAACACTAGTCCCAGAGCTAAGGGGTATGTCCTACAAGGAGAGGTTAAGGGAAATCGACCTGACGACACTGGAGGACAGGAGAGAGAGAGGGGAAAGACATGATAATGACATAAAATACTGAGAGGAGTCGACAAGAGAGACAGTGTGTGTTCCAGAGATGAGACACAGCAACAAGGGGTCACAATTGGAAGTTGGAGACTCAGATGAATCACAGGGATGTTAGGAAGTACTGCCAGGCACATCATCTAAAGGGGACAAGAAGACACAGACCAGCCAGACTATGGGAAACAAAAGAGGGGAGCCATAACCTCTCCAGGGACAGAGGTTTTTTAGGGCCAGGAGGAAAAAAAAAGACTGGCAAGAAATGACAATCATACACCATGGAAATAAATGGTATAAAATACCGACACAATGGAAAAATAAACACACAAGCAGTATAATGTGATCCTTTATTAACAACATTTCGCCCATGCAGTGGGCTTTATCGAGTCACAAACAGATCTACCTGAATAAAAGATACAAGAGTATTTATAGGATTTAGTCAGGTGGAGAATGCTGCATGTGACAGTCTTCAAAGTAGGGTGATAGTCTAAAACCTTGGGTAGCTTTAAAAAGAGATTGGACAAGTATATGGGTAGACCTTCTGCAGTGTTCCATTCTTAAGTTCTATGTGGGATAGCGGTCAAGTTTCTTGGCAAGGGGTTCAGCTATGTTGTAGAAGCCATTGTTCTGGTTGAAGTTGTTGGATATACAGATAAGTGATGATTCCAGGATTCTTCGGTATTGAGTGCTGTCTTTTCTGGCGATGAGTCTTGCGTTTCTGTAGTTGAATAAATGGTTGTGTGAATTTCGGTGTTGAACACAGGCATTCCTTGGGTCGTCAGATCTGCCTGCGTACTGGTGTTCTGAAATACGTGTTTGGAGGTCTCTGGATGTTTCACCGACGTATAATTTGCTGCAGTCATTACAAGGGATTGTGTATACCCCTGCAGTGGATTGAAGCTTTTCCTGTCTGTTACTGGTATTGTCCTTGATGGTGGTGGATGTGGAGGTGGATACTTGGAATGAGGTACAGGTCACTAAGGACATTTTCGTGGAATGGTTCACTGGAGTGTTTGGCCCTAGTGTGAAGAAATACCTCCTGGAAAAGAAATTGCCACTCAAGTGCCTCCTGCTACTGGACAATGCTCCTGCTGATCCTCACAACTTGGGAGACTATTTGTCTGATGAGTTCAGTTTCATCACAGTGAAGTTCTTGCCTCCTAATACCACTCCTCTCCTCCAGCCCATGGACCAGCAGGTCATTTCCAACTTCAAAAAACTCTACACAAAAGCATTGTTTGAAAAGTGCTTTCAAGTGACCTCGGACACTGAGTTGACCCTAAGAGAGTTCTGGAAAGATCACTTCAATATCGTCCATTGCATAGGCCTTATAAGTAAGGCTTGGCAGGGAGTGACTTCCAGGACTTTGAACTCTGCTTGGAGACCACTGTGGCCGGATTGTAAAGTAGGATGCAGGAAGAATGGAATGTAAGAGGGAGAGGGATGATTAGTAGGGTATGGAGTGTAGCAAGGTAGTGGATAGTGCAAGGATAGAGTATAGCAAGAGATTGAGGTAGAAGGGACTGAGGGGAGTGCTAGAGGCATAAACTTCAGAGTTTGTGTAGTAAGTCAGTTGCTGTCAAAAAGTCAATGAGAGTCAGGATTAAAGGAGGGCCCATCGGCAAGTAGGGAAGGTAAAGAAAGGGCCGCAGAGCGAAGATGCCATTGGAGGTAAATTCTGCATGCTCGTTGATAGAGTGGGCAGTCCAACAGAATATGGCGAGCAGACACTGGAACCTGACAATGCTCACGGAGAGTGACAGGGAGCCTCTCCATGAGATACCCGTGAGTAAGACGAGTGTGGCCGATGCGAAGACGGGAGAATGTAGTCTCCCAACCTCGACATTGGTGACAAGAAGAAGGCCAGAAACATATACAGTGGACCCCGAGTTTCATAAACCCCGGAAATCGTACATTTATGTAAGTATAATATTGTGAGTGCTTGTGGAAAAGTATTTTTGGGGGTCTGAAATAGACTAACCTACGTGACATTTTTCCTTAAGGGAGTAAATTCGTTCGGTAATGGCACTTGAGCAGACTTCAGGAGTGAAGTTTTTACGAAACTCGGGGGTCCACTGTAATCGGTTTAAGAGAATGAAGTATGTTATTTAGCAGGTCAGACCAGCATTGTTGCCAACGGGTGCGAAGGTGGGTAGCAATGACTACAAAATAGTCCGTGAATGGAACACCTCTATATGAAACTGAAAGGTCATGTACTGCTGACCGAGCAGCAGTGTCTGCCTGTTCATTGCCCTGTACGTCAACATGACCAGGGACCCAACAAAAAACAATATCTTTGTGCTTGCTAGAGATACGGCATAACCAAAGTTGGATACAAAGAACTAGGGGGTGAGGTGTATCAATTTTACGGATAGCCTGTAAAGCACTAAGGGAGTCTGAAACGAGACAAATGGTGACACAGGCATAGATGCAATACGGATAATTGCCACAAGAATGGCATACAATTCAGCCGTAAATATGCTAGCTGAGGGTAATAGATCCCCTCGCACGACGCTGTCTGGGAATACTGCTGCGAATCCGACACCGTCAGATGACTTTGAACCATCGGTGTACACTGCGATGGCATGGGAATGAGAACGGAAGTGGTCTAGAAAAAGAGCGAGAAGCCGCCGTAGGTAGTTGGGCTTTCACGCAAGGTAGAGGAATAGAACAGACATGGACAGGAACTTCCCAAGGGGGTAGGGGAAAGGGAGATGTCACATGAACATATAAAGGTGGTAGCTGAATGGAAGACAAGAGTGAATGTAGACGAAGAGAAATGGGATGAAGTAAACAGGGGAGACGAACAAATAACGAGCATCTACTAACATCTGTGACAATCCTATACATGGAAGGATTACGGAGGTCATGAGAGCGACCATAATAGCGAAGGCAATATGCATCACGACGATCGGACAGGAATGTTCGCTTCTACATAGAGACTCTCAACTGGGGAAGAACGAAATGCACCAAGACATAAACGCAATCCCTGGTGATGTATGGGATTAAGGCTGGAAATAGTAGCAGAGGAGGCCGCCGAATATATCTGGTCACCATAATCGAGTTTCGATAAAATTAGGACTGAGTGCAGGCGAAGGAGAGTTCTACAATCAGCCCCCCATGAAAGATGTGCTAGGGTTTTAAGGAGGTTCAGCCGGCTATGACAAGTTGCTTTCAGAGAGGTAATGTGAGGTTTCCAGGACAATCGACGGTAAAACAAGAGGCCGAGAAACCTGACCGTATCACGTTCTGGGATACGTGAGCCGTATAGTACAATGGATGATCAGAGACCACTGAACGTCTACTAAACGTAATTTGATGAGTTTTGCCACTAGAAAATTTAAACCCGTGAGTGGTGGCCCAATCGGAAACCCGGTTGATGGCAGGCTGGAAGGAAACTGCAATGAGGTGACAGTCAGCACCCGCACAAGCTATAACAAAGTCATCAACGTAAAGCGATGACCAAATATTGGATGGGAGAACAGATGCCAGATTATTTATAGCAAGGAGAAAGAGTGTTGTGCTCAGAACACATCCCTGGGGGACACCTTCAGGTTGGATAAACTCTGGGGAAAGCTCATTACTAACCCGGACATGGAAATGTCTTTCAGTTAAGAAGGCCTTAAGGAAAAATGGTAGATTGCCACAGAGGCCCAAGGAGTGGGCCTGGGCCAAGATATTATACCTCCAAGTTGTGTCATAAGCCTTCTCAAGGTCAAAAAATATGGCGATAACTGAATGGTTATTAGCAAAGGCATTATGAATATACATATCCAAGCGCAGTAAGGGGTCAATGACAGAATGGCCCTTACGAAAGCCATATTGACTAGTGGAGAGAGTACTGTGCGTCTCTAAATACCACATCAAACGTCTATTAACTAGACGTTCCATCACCTTGCAAACTGCACTGGTAAGAGCGATGGGACGGTAGTGGGAGGTATCATGTCCCGTAGTACCCAGTTTGCGAAAAGGGAGAACAATAGCAGACTTCCACAGTTCTGGAATAACTCCTTGTGACCATATAAGATTAAAGAGTCGTAAGAGGACAGCAAGAACAGACTGATGTAAATGCTGTAGCACACGAATATGTATGCCATCTGGCCCAGCTGCCGATGATCGGCAAGCGGAGAGTGTTGCCTCCAGTTCTTGAAGGGTAAAAGGCACATTATAAGATTCTTCTCTGAAAGAAGAAAAATCTAAGGGCTTTAACTCACTGGCAGACTTAGAAGAAAGGACCGAGGGGCATAGATGGAGCCCCTGAGAAATGCGGACCAGATGATTACCAATTTCAGTTGCAATGGCAAGAGGGTGTGCTATATCGATACCAGCAACCCGAAGAACAGGAGCCGGGTCGGGGGAGAATTTACAACTCAATTTCCGCACTTTCTTCCAGACTGCACTCATCGAAGAAGCTGAAGTGACGGTGGAAACGTAATCGCTGTCTTCTGCTTAAAATCAAGGAGTCTCTCTGTGGTTCTGTTATACTGGTACCTGCCCCATGCAGCGCATTTCAAACGTACTGCCTGAGCACAAGCAAGAGACCACCAAGGCACACACTTCTGAGAATGCTTGCCCGAAGTTTGGGGGATAGAATGTGAAGCTGCGAGTAAGACGGAGGACGAGAAGATATGTAAAACCTCATCAATGGAGGACGAGGAAGGAGCCTCATGAAAGGCAGTACGATGTGTGTAAAGGTCCCATTTCGCCCGGTCAAATTGCCAGCGTGGGTTACAAGAAGGTGGAGAATACAAAGGGGACATGAGGACGATTGGAAAATGATTCGCTGTCATGTAAGTCCGGGAGGACAGACCAGGTGAAGTCAAGGACAGTTGAGGAAGAGCAGATGAAGAGATCGATGCAAGAGAAAGAATGAGTTCGAGGATCAAAATGGGTGGGAGTACCCGTATTTAAAATATGGAGGGTTAGAGAAGCAAGAAATGCCTCTAACTGAATGCCACAGGAGTCACAGTGCGACCCCTCCAAAGAAAATGGTGTGCGTTAAAATTGCCAAGTTAACAGAAGGGGTGGTGGCAAGGAAGAAACCAGAAAATCAACATCTGGGATAGACAAAGCCCGAGAGGGGGAGAGATATAAAGAACAGAGTGTATACCACTTATTCAAGTGGATACGGGCTGCGGTGTAATGTAGAGAAGAATGAACATAACACTGACGGTATGGAATACCAGTGCGAATAAGAAGAGCACTTTCGTTAAAGGTTCCATCGGAAAAAGGATCCGATGAATATAACAGATCATAGCCCGAAAAGGGCCTGATAACAGTGGATTGTAATTTGGGTTCTTGTAAACAGACCCCAACAGGGGAAAACTGGGAGAGCAACACCTGAAGCTCACCCCGGTTACCCCTGAGGCCTCGGATATTCCACTGCAAATAAGCCATGATTTACGAAGAGAAAGATACAAGTCGAAGTTAGAGGTATCTATAGACTAGGGTT
>WNWK01057868.1:0-10614 GCA_009830355.1 Cherax destructor | reverse complement strand
TTATGCGAGACAGATCACTGGAAGATGATTAAACAGAGTAATAATAATAATGATCGGTATGGTACAAAAGTATAACTTGCGTGTTGGAGATAAAAACCGGTCCTTCTGGCAGCTCCTACTGTACGGCGCCGTACCTCTGGCACCCTGGTTTACCTCTTTCACCCTGTTTACTTCTTGCACCCTGGTAAAACCTCACCCCGCTTTAACACCTGGGTTTCCGTGCACTTATGGTTCACTCTACTGGGGAGATGCCTCCATTCTCGTTCGAGCTTTCCCCGATGTAAACGACTCTTATACAGACGCTGTTAATCTGTTAGAGAGTACTTATGGTAATGCAGATCAGCGTAGAATGGATCTGATAGCTGCACTAGTTAATTTGAAAATGCCCGAGCACAACTATAAAGGGTTGCAATAATTTCGGGTCAAACTAGAAAGCACTCTCAAGGTCATGGGTAATAAACATCGTCTGGAGGACTCAGAGTGGTTGTTGAGTGGCATGATACAACATAAATTGCACTACAAGACGATAGAGTGGTTATCGAACAAGTACCACAAGGGTTACTTCGAGTTGGAGGAGATAAGGACGGGTTTGCAACAATTAATTGTTCAATTGCAAACTAGCCAACCCGCTACTTTCAAGAATGCAAGTCATAATGACGGTGAGTCATCAGTTAAGTTCCCCAAGTTACAATCCATCCAATAAAAGGGGTTATGTTGGTACCTATCAAGTGACAGGGACCAGTAGTAATGGTTCGTCCCAACAAGACAGGAAGAATAAACAAACAAACAAACAAACAAACAAATTTTATTTCATTGCAGATTACATGGGTATCGGAAGTTACAATGTAAATTGAGTGCAAGGAGAGCCACTGACATGCCATGGCATTAGGGGCAGCTTATTCTAGTCCTTAAAAACTATGTACTTAATATTAGAGAAATTTATTGAGTTTATTCTAGTTAAAAATTATTTTCAAAATTACAATATGATGAAATTTTACTGTTTAAATTATTATATAATGATATTAGATTGTTACAGGTGTTAAGATTCTTGAATGATAATATGGAATTGAGATTATCTTAAGGAAAATAACATTGAGCATTTTTGACATTAACTTATAATATGAGTAGGGGGTAACATAATAGTAACATATTATTAAAAATTGAAATTATCGTATAGGAAAGTAACAATGAGCATTTTTCAAAGTAGTTTATAGTATGATCATTTAGTTTTGGGTGAGTAGGTGGTTTTTGAGTTGAGTCTTAAATTGATTTTCAGACAAGATTATCTTAATATTTACTGGTAATGAATTCCAGATTCTGGGGCCCTTTATGTGCATAGAATTTTTACATAGGTTGATATGAACACGGGGTATATCAAAAAGTGATCTGTGTCGTGTGTTGTGGTCATGGGTCCTATTAAAGTTGGTGAGGAGAGTTTTGAGCAGAGGGTTTATATTAGAGTGTAAAGTTTTATATATGTAGTTGGCACAAGAGTAAGTATGAATGTTCTTTACGGTGAGTAGTTTGAGACTTTTGAATATTGGTGGAGTATGCTGTCTAGAGTGGGAATTTGTTATCATTCTGACTGAGGCTTTTTGTTGTGTTATGAGTGGTCTAAGGTGATTTAACGTTGTTGATCCCCATGCACAGATTCCATAGGTGAGATACGGGTAGATAAGTGAATGATATAGTGCAAGGAGAGCTGATTGAGGTACATAATAGCGTATCTTTGATAATATGCCTACTGTCTTCGAGATTTTCTTGGAAATTTGTTGTATATGTGTTTGGAATTTAAGGCTACTGTCAAGGTGGATTCCTAGGAATTTTCCCTCTGTGAGTCTTGTGATGGGTGTACCATTGAGTGTTATGTTAAGTGGAACATTTGTGGCTTTGCTTCCAAACTGTATGAAGTAGGTCTTGTCAGTATTGAGAGTAAGCTTGTTAGTCGTCATCCATGTTGATATTTTCTGTAATTCGGCATTAACAGTGTTGGCCAGTATAACTGGATTAGGGTGAGAGAAGACATATGTTGTGTCATCTGCAAATAAAATGGGTTTGAGTAGTTGTGATGCATTCGGTAGGTCATTTATGTAAATGAGGAATAGGAGTGGCCCCAAGACACTTCCTTGAGGGACTCCGACTGCAATTTGTTGTGTGGAAGAGTTCGCTCCATTTGTGTACACGTATTGGCTTCTGTTGGTGAGGTATGACTTTAGGTAGTTGAGTGGGTCCCCCCTTATACCATAGTGTGCTAATTTTGTGAGCAGTAAATCATGGTCGACTGTATCAAAAGCTTTGCGTAGATCAATGAAGATTCCCAGTGGGACTTCTTTTTCTCAAGTGCTGTATATATTAACTCCAACATGTGCGTAATAGCATCGTTTGTGCTCTTGTTTGTCCTGAATCCAAATTGACAGGGGTTGAGTACATTGTGTGAGACGAGGTAGGAATAGATTTGTCTATGAATTAATTTTTCGAAGATTTTAGAAAGCAATGGTAAATTAGAAATTGGTCTATAATTATTCAAGTCTGTTTGATCACCTCCTTTGTGGATCGGGTGACCCTAGCTATTTTGAGAATTGATGGAAAGGTAGAGGCTTCAATGGATTTATTGAATAGTGTTGCTATAATTGGTGACAGTACCTGTGAAGCTTTTTGTACATAAAAGTTGGTAAGCTGTTTATGTCTCCTGCCTTGTTTTTAAGGGTGTTGATTATGAGCGAGACTTCAATTGGGTTGGTAGGAGCTAGGAATAGTGTATTAGGGTAGGTGTTTGTGAGGTAGTCTGTTGGACAGGTGTTTGAGCTTGGGATTTTACTCGCTAGATTCTTTCCTGTGGTGGAGAAGAAAACATTAAGTCTGTTTGCTGTCTCAGCAGGTGAGAGTAGGGGTTCATCTGCTCTTGATAATTTGATGGTGTTGTTTTTCGCTATCTTATTATTTCCTAGAATTGCAGATAGGGTCTTCCAGGTCTTTTTCATATCACCTTTTATGTTCTGGAGTCTGTTCTCATAATACAATTTTTTTGATCTCCTTATCAGGCTGGTAAGGATTGATGAGTAGCGTTTGGATTGTTCTCTGGTTATTAGACCCCTTCTGTATTGTTTTTCATATTGGTGCCTCTTGTTAATGGATTTAAGGATGCTGGGTGTTAGCCAGGGATTGTTAAGTCTCTTAGCTGTGATCTGTTTAGTTTTTTTACCCAATACGGGTAACCCGGGGGGTAAACTGTCGAGCCAAGAGAAGAGAGATTGTCTCTTCTGTAATGGAACCCATCTCTCTAAACTTTGCGTTACTTATAATTCGTGGAATGCGAAAGTGAAGAGATTAGACAAACTTAACCGGTGCATTAGATGTCTGGGTAATCATAATGTAAGGGATTGCCAGGCCAGACTGAATACTTGTTACCAATGCAATAAAGGCAGACACCACATAGTGATGTGCAAGAGTGGGTGTACTCCTAGTAATGGCAAAGATAATCACCCTGACACCACAGTGGCGCATGTAAAACTTGCAGCTAACGTTCGTAATGGTTAAGCTGACGTTGCCTTACCGGTGTTGGACATGACTATTAAGGATAAAAGGCATAAAGCCAAGAGAGTGACAACGTTGTTAGATCAGGGGTCTCAACGTACTTTCATAAAGCGCAGTTGCCTTATGGGGATGGAAGTACGAAGGGGACATCCTACAACCTTGAAATTATCGGGCTTCCTCTCGGATAAAAAAGCCCAGTCGTACAACACCGTCCATATAAACGTCGATCTGGGCAGAAGGAAGACCCAAGTTAATGCGGTAGTCGTGGATAGGCTACCAGAAAAGATCTCTACCATGGGTCTTAATGCCGCCATGCAGAGGCTCTCCCATAATAAGGTGAACCTGACAACCTCAGTGGTCAATAATGACTCTGTGGGACCAATAGGAGTATTAGTAGGCAGCGACTATTATGCAGCCTTTGTGAAGGGTATGACGAAGAGGTGTGGAGTCACTCTTCTCAACACGGGTGCAGGCCATGTCATTTATGGCCGGCTTCCTCACAGTAATGAATGACTGGAGGAAGCCATAAATGCAGTCACTGTGTGTCTTACGCACGAAACGCCGCCCCAGAGTACATATTCTTCTATAGAGAATGCTGTTGAGCCAGTACACAAGTTGTGGGAACTGGACAGTATTGGGATTAATGTACAAATGTTTCGTAAATTTGCAGCTAGGAGATCCTGTCCGAGACTCATGATTTCAGATAATGCCACTAACTTTGTAGCGGGAGCGCAACATTTGAGGGAATTAAATGAGAGTAATGAAGTACAGTCTCTGTTAAATCAGCGAGGGTGTGGCTGGAAGTTTATAGCTCCCAGGGCCCCTTGGCAAGGGGGATTGTATGAAAGACTGATAGGTACAGTGAAGAGGTGTCTGCGTAAAGTACTACACCGGAAACGAATTAACTTGGAGGAGTTCCGGGCAGTATTAGTGGAGGCAGAGAATCGGATAAATAATCGTCCTCTCTCGTACATAATTGATACTCCCGACGCAGAAGTACTGACTCCTTCTCACTTGATATGTGGACGGAAACTAGAAGCTGCACCTATCTATAGAGATAATCCTGAGGAAATTGATGAAGATTATAATAATGTGACAGTATTAAGTGATAAATTTAAGATGTTAAATAAAGTAATTAATCACTGGTCTAATGTGTGGCGTAAAGAGTATCTCCTTACACTACGTGAACATTTTTATGGTGCGTCAGAAGCGGCTAATCGACAGAATATTCAACCGGGTGACATTGTGTTAATTGATACTGAGCAACCTCGAACATTGTGACCTCTGGGTAAGGTAGTAACATTGTATCCAGACGCTCAGGGTGTTGTCAGAAATGTCAAAGTGTTGTGTCGAGGCCAAGAGAGTTTACGTACCATTAATAAGTTAATCCCCATAGAATTAAAGGGAGTTCTATCAACTGTGAACGAAACCCTAAGGGAAAGTGACACGAGTGATGTTGAAGACGACACAGACCAGGGGATACCAGAGACAGAAAGTGTGGTTCGGCCTACCAGGAAGACAGCTGTTCAGTCCCGGGCGGGCTGGAAACTCCTGTTGCAAAATGACTCGATTTGAATCGTCTAACAACGAACTCGGCCCGGCCGCAGTGTGGAAAATATTGGGTATTTTCCCGAAAGGTTATACTCGATAGCCTTTCTAATGTGAATATTCTTAATGTGTGGCTGTTGGTTCGTATTTTTCTTGAGATGAGGAAAGAACCATCGCGACGGTAGCGTGGGTACGCCAAGATGGGTCAAATGAAGTGACCCAGGGAGTCGCGCTCGTGGGATAAAGGTGAATGGAGGTGAACGATGGGTGGGCTCTGGATATAATGGAGATGGAAATCGGCGTTTACTACGACCAAATCGCGGTTAATGGTCTCTCTTCACAATAGTGAATGTTGTGAATATTCGCCGGGCATAATGTGGGACATTAAGTCCAAGAAACTATAATAATAGAGTGATAATGTGTTAAACAGTGAGCGACGCCGTCATGGCGGTGTTGATGGCGGAAATGTGCGTCGCTTCGATCAGCGTTCATCGCACGCAATTATTAATGGATTAACTTCTAACGAGAGTAAATTAACGGGACATTAAACCGACGTGTGAATAGTGTGTAAAGTGTTGCGTATAAACTCTACTGAAGGGGTATAGTGAGAGGATATGAATCACTACCCCGACCAACCACGTTAAATAACGCCCGGTCTCGTGGGCGTAAGAGAGTTCAAGGGATCAATCTTCTCTTGACTCATCAGGACAACCACCAACATCATCGTCTTGCCGGAAGAATAATCTACCGAGCAGGACCACGAGATCCGTCAAAGAATAGCGACAAGAATGTTGTTTCTTCCCCACTGTAAGTACTCTTATTGTCTTAGCAACCGTCTGGCCAGTAGGTATGTTGGGATAATGTGGGTTTACGGTGGGAATGATAATGACAGGATCTTCAAGTAAACAGCAGTGGCACGGATAAAGGGTGAGTGATATTAAGTTGTACTCTTTCCTCCTTCTCCCCAATCAGTCAGACATTAACCCATACAGTCCACAAAATTTAACAATACCGTAACCATTGGTGTTACTCATTCTTAATAAACTGGTCAAGGATAGATGTGGATTTAGAGTGAGAATATCGAAAGGTCCCCTTAAATGTGACCAGGAGTGGGGCAAGTTTTCTCACACGCCTCAACGGGGGTAACCGCGGTAAAATTATACTAGTCGGTCCACTCCCCGGGAGATTATTTTGTTGTAAGTGGCGGTGAAGCCCAGACAGGTAATCTCTTAATTCCCCACAACACCCGTTCTCCCTGTGCCATAAGACTCCCTCGCTGTGTCACACGACACCTCTCTGTGCCACATGGCACGCCCCCTGCATCATGAACTCATTCTCAAGTAAAGCCTTTGCACCGCGTTATGACACACCCCAAATACACGACTCAACCTGTGTCGTGCCATCGTCACAAACCCAGGATAATGTTGAGGGTTAGTAACCCAGGATAATGTGGAGGGTTAGTAACCCAGGATAATGTTAGGGTTAGTAACCCAGGATAATGTGGAGGGTTAGTAACCCAGGATAATGTTGAGAGTTAGTAACCCAGGATAATGTGGAGGATTAGTAACCCAGGATAATGTTAAGGTTAGTAACCCAGGATAATGTTAGGGTTAGTAACCCAGGATAATGTTGAGGGTTAGCAACCCAGGATAATGTTGAGAGTTAGTAACCCAGGATAATGTGAAGGGTTAGTAACCCAGGATAATGTGGAGGGTTAGTAACCCAGGATAATGTGGAGGGTTAGTAAAAACAAACAAACAAACAAATTTGATTTCATTGCAATTTTACATAGATATTTGTAGTTACAATCATAAACTGAAGTGCAAGGAGAGCCACTGACATGCCATGGTGAAGTGCAAGGAGAGCCACTGACATGCCATGGTGAAGTGCAAGGAGAGCCACTGACATGCCATGGTGAAGTGCAAGGAAAGCCACTGACATGCCATGGTGAAGTGCAAGGAGAGCCACTGACATGCCATGGTGAAGTGCAAGGAGAGCCACTGACATGCCATGGTGAAGTGCAAGGAGAGCCACTGACATGCCATGGCATTAGGGGCAGCTTAATCTAATGACTTATAGACTATGTACATAATATTAGAGAAATTGATTGAGTTTATTCTAGTTATATATTTGGTTGTTCAAATTACAATATGATGATATTACATTGTAACAAGTGTTTAGATGGATGGTAATATAATAGTAAAAATTGAGATTAGCTTAAGGAAAATAACATTGAGCATTTTTGAAAGTAATTTACAGTATGAGTATTTAGTTTAGGGTGAGTAGGGTTTTTTTGAGAAGAGTGTTAAATTGATTTTCAGACAAGGTTATTTTAGTATTTACTGGTAATGAATTCCAGATTCTGGGGCCCTTTATGTGCAAAGAATTTTTACATAGGTTGATATGGACTCGGGGTATATCAAAAAGTGATCTGTGTCTTGTTATAAATTAGACACATATGCAACACTTGGGTATCTTTATTGAGAACGCCACACAGTGGCTCACCCAAAATACAAAGTAGAAGGTGTAAGGAGAGGAGTTTGAGGAACAGTCTCGGCCTGGAGTCGATGTGTTCAGTCCATCAATCTTGTAGAAAGTAGCACATGTCGTAGAGGTGGCTTTATTAGTCAGGTGAGGCGAAGCAGAGGAGGCGGGGTCATAGTGGTCATCCACTAGTCGAGAGTCTTCGTCAAGGTTGGACAAGTGTTGAAGAATTCGTTGTATCAAGACCCAAAGATGTTGCTGTGTCAGACAGGGTGTAGATGAATGGTTCAGAGAACCGACAAGTTATAAATTACACTCGTCTGGACACAGCAACATCTTGGGATCTTGATACAAACGAATTCTTCAACACTTGTCAACCTTTGGACGAAGACTACTTCGACTAGTGGATGGTAGCACTATGACCCCGCCTCCTGCTGCTTCGCCTCACCTGACTACAGTATAAGCCACCTCTACGGACATGTGCTGTACTTTCTACAAGATTGATGGACTGAACATCGACTCAGGCCGAGGGAGATTTCTCAAACTCTCCTCTCCTTACACCTTCTACTTTGTATTGATATGAAGCCACTGTGTGCAAACGTTTCCTCAATAAAGTACCCAAGTTTTGCATATGTGTCTAATTTATAACTTGTCGGTTCTCTGAACCATTCATCTACAATCTATGTCTTGTATTGTGGTCATGGGTCCTATTAAAGTTGGTGAGGAGAATTTTGAGTGGAGGGTTTATATTAGAGTGTAGAGTTTTATGTATGTAGTAGGCACAAGAATAAGTGTGAATGTTCTTTACAGTGAGTAGTTTTAGGCTTTTGAATATTGGTGGAGTATGCTGTTTAGAGTGGGAATTTGTTATCATTCTGACTGCAGCCTTTTGTTGGGTTATGAGTGGTCTAAGGTGATTTAATGTTGTTGATCCCCATGCACAGATTCCATAGGTGAGATAAGGGTAGATAAGTGAATGATATAGTGCAAGGAGAGCTGTTTGAGGCACATAATAGCGTATCTTTGATAATATGCCTACTGTCTTTGAGATATTCTTGGAAATTTGTTGTATGTGTGTTTGGAATTTAAGGCTACTGTCAAGGTGGATTCCTAGGAATTTTCCCTCTGTGAGTCTTGTGATGGGTGAACCATTGAGTGTTATGTTAAGTGGAACATTTGTGGTTTTGTTTCCAAACTGTATGAAGTAGGTCTTGTCAGTATTGAGAGTGCTTGTTAGTCGTCATCCATGTTGATATTTTCTTAATTCGGCATTAACAGTGTTGGCCAGTATAACTGGGTTTGGGTGAAAAAGCATATGTTGTGTCATCTGCAAAATATGGGTTTGAGTAGTTGATGCATTTGGTAGGTCATTTATGTAAATGAGGAATAGGAGGGACCCAGGACACTTCCTTGAGGGGCTCCGACTGTAATTTGTTGTGTGGAAGAGTTCGCTCTATTTTGTACACGTATTGGCTTCGTTACTGAGGTATGACTTTAGGTAGTTGAGTGGGTGCCATCTTATACCATAGTGTGCTAATTTTGTGAACAGTAAATCATGGTCGACTGTATCAAAAGCTTTGCGTAGATCAATGAAGATTCCCAGTGGGGCTTCTTTCTTCTCAAGTGCGGTGTATATTAACTCTAGCATGTGTATAAGCATCGTTTGTGCTCTTGTTTGTCCTGAATCCAAATTGACTGGGGTTGAGTACATTGTGTGAGATGAGGTAGGATTAGATCTGTCTATGAATTAATTTTTTGAAGATTTTGAAATCAGTGGTAAATTAGAAATTGGCTATAATTATTCAAGTCTGTTTGATCACCTCCTTTGTGGATCGGGTGACCCTAGCTATTTTGAGAATTGATGGGAAGGTAGAGGCTTCATTTGATTTATTGAATAGTGTTGATATAATTGGTGACAGTACCTGTGAAGCTTTTTGTACATAAACGTTGGTAAGCTGTTTATGTCTCCTGCCTTGTTTTTAAGGGTGTTGATTATGAGCGAGACTTCAATTGGGTTGGTAGGAGCTAGGAATAGCGTATTAGGGTAGGTGTTTGTGAGGTAGTCTGTTGGACGGGTGTTTGAGCTTGGGATTTTACTCGCTAGATTCTTTCCTATGGTGGAGAAGAAAACATTAAGTCTGTTTGCTGTCTCAGTAGGTGAGAGTAGGGGTTCATCTGTTTTTGATAATTTGATGGTATTGTTCTTGGATATCTTTTTATTTCCTAGAATTGGAGATAGGGTTTTCCATGTCTTTTTCATATCACCTTTTATGTTCTGGAGTCTGTTCTCATAATACAATTTTTTTGATCTTATTATCAGGCTGGTAAGGATTGATGAATAGCGTTTGGATTGTTCTCTGGTTATTAGACCCCTTCTGTATTGTTTTTCATATTGGTGCCTCTTGTTAATGGATTTAAGGATGCTGGGTGTTAGCCAGGGATTGTTAAGTCTCTTAGCTGTGATCTGTTTAGTTTTTTAGGGCAATGTTTGTGGTGGTGTTTTTTTTTTAAGGATAATGTGGAGGGTTAGTAATCCAGGATAATGTTGAGGGTTAGTAACCCAGGATAATGTGGAGGGTTAGTAATCCAGGATAATGTGGAGGGTTATTAACCCAGGATAAAGTGGAGGGTTAGTAACCCAGGATAACATGGAGGGTTAGTAACCCAGGATAATGTGGAGGGTTAGTAACCCAGGATAATGTGAAGGGTTAGTAACCCAGGATAACATGGAGGGTTAGTAACCCAGGATAATGTTGAGGGTTAGTAACCCAGGATAATGTTGAGGGTTAGTAACCCAGGATAATGTTGAGGGTTAGTAACCCAGGATAATGTTGAGGGTTAGTAACCCAGGATAATGTGGAGGGTTAGTAACTCAGAATGATGATGAGGGTTAGTAACCCAGGATTATCTGGAGTATACCTGGAGGGTGTTCCGTGGGTCAACACCCCCGCGGCCCGGTCCATGACCAAACCTGGTGGTGGATCAGGGACTGATCATCCAGGCTGTTATTGCTGGCCGCATGTAAACCAACGCGTCGAACCACAGACC
>WNWK01057867.1:0-10614 GCA_009830355.1 Cherax destructor | reverse complement strand
CCTAACAATAGAACACAAAGAGTAGTAGTCAACAGAGTAAAGTCTGAGGCAGCTACTGTGAAAGCTCTGTTCCACAAGGCACAGTACTCGCTCCCATCCTATTCCTCATCCTCATATCGGACATAGACAGGGATATAACCACAGTGCTGTGTCTTTCTTTGCAGATGACACCCGAATCTGTATGACAGTGTCCACCGTTGAAGACACTGCAAGACTCCAACAGACATAAACCAAATTTTTAAATGGGCAGCAGAAAACAATATGAAGTTCAATGATGAGAAATTTCAATTACTCAGATACGGAAAACGTGAAGAAATTAAAATCTCATCGGATTAAAAAAACTAATTCCAACCACCAATGAGCGAAAAACTAATGTCAAAGACCGGGGTGATCATGTCAGAGGATCTCACCTTCAAGGACCATAACACCGATAATTGCATCTGCTCGAAAAATGACAGGATGGATAATGAAAACCTTCAAAACCAGGGATGCAAAGCCCATGTTGACACTTTACAGATCGCTTGTTCTATCTAGGCTGGAATTTGCTGCACACTAACGGCACCTTTCAAGGCGGGTGAAATTGCTGACCTTGAAAATGTGCAAAAGAACCTTCACGGCCCATAACTGCGATAAATCACCTCAATTAGGGAAGCGAATTCCTAAACCCTTCTCTAGAATGCAGGCGGGAGAATCATTATTATATACAATGGAAAATTCCGGGATTGTTCCAAACTTGCACACGAAAATCACTCCCTACGAAAGCAGAAGACTCGGCAGGCTGTAACATCCCCAATGAAGAGCAGGGGTGCCACTAGCATGTTGAGGGACAACACAATAAGTGTCAGTGATTATGCCTGATTTTAGAGGGGATATTGTGTTAGTCCAGATGTGGTCTAGTAACGGGTACTATTATCGGAGATTCTTGTAGGTTTTGATATTGTTGGTAGTAATAAGCAGTTCTCATGTGTTTGTAATTCAGTTACCTGTTCAACTGCCTCCCAGCATACATCAGGGGATTCCCACAAACCCCTGGCTGTCTTCAAGCAGGCACTGGACAGGCACCTAAAGTCGGTACCTGACCAGCCAGGCTGTGGTTCGTACGTTGGACTGCGTGCGGCCAGCGTCACCTGGTTGATCGGGGTCTGGTCCAACGGGCCGGTCACAGACCGGGCCGCAAAGGGCGTGACCCGGTTCTCTCAGGTAAACTCCAGATCCCCCAATGTCTGCTGGTATTACCTATCTACTCCATTACTATGACCATTAATATGAAAAATGTCTATCATTGTACATGCTATAGTACTTGAGTCTTCAGCTCAAAACCAAAGAACCGGACTCGATCCGGGTGGATGGAGACGTTGGGCATATTACCTTACAGATATTGTACCTGTTTGCCTAACAGTAACTAGGTGGTGGCGGCGGCATTATTATTTACGAAGCACTTTGAAAACGTAAAGAGGTACCTAAGCGTCAGTACACTGTGGGTCGCATACTGGGGAAAGGACTGAAGGATTCCAATGCAAATAAGCCACATTACTTGGAGTTTGAATTATTCTGGGCTACTAACCCTCCAGGTTAATAACGATCATAAGGCCAATTATACATAGCATTTTTTTTTTACCCTTGCGTACTTCCTGCCAACACCTTGGCTCTATCCATATTATCCAGTCCATTTTGCTTTGGGCAAGTGTTGAAAGGGGGAGGGAGGGAGGGAGGGAGGGAGGGGGGGAGGGAGAGAGAGAGAGAGAGAGAGAGAGAGAGAGAGAGAGAAGAGAGAAGAAGAGAGAGAAAGAGAGAGAGAGAAGAGAGAAAGAGAGAGAAGAGACAGACAGATTCACGGGAAATACGGGATATTTTCAATTAACCAACTATAAAAGTTTTCCAATTTCCTACCTCGATATGTTCCCTGGTTTTACCTGCTACCGGCTTCGCGAGTTTTCTACTCTGCCAGCCTTGATTACCGCTTGTAAGTCTTTGCTTTCTCGAATCCACAAAATATTCTGGTGCTAATGACCTGCAATCCATACTCGTTCTACCAGTTGCTGAATGCATTTTGCTCCTGGTGGATCTACTTTCTACTGCATCTAAACTTAAGATTTATTTTTTATCTTCGTCAGCAAAACAAGTGCTCCGACACGAGGATTATTCGCAAAGATGACCCTTTCAGTGGCTTCTTGGAGGCTTCGCTTATGTTGTGAAAATAAGAAAAGTTGATCCTCTTGCTGAGGTTCAGCGATTCTGGCTATTGCTCTAATTATCGTAGGTGTCAGGTAATCAGGGAGCTGTGTCACTACCTAGCAGCCCGGCTAGGCCGCCAGGGTTATTAAGAGCTAGGCCGCCAGGGATAGTTAATAACAATCTTTATTTATACAAGTACAATGTATATAGGCTAGCTGACATCAACGACATAGTAAATAGAGAGCCCTTTGTCATGCAGAGCATTTCGGTCAAATTAGGTCAATTTTGTCCCCAGGATGCGACCACACCAGGTACCTATTTTACTGATAGGTGAACAGGGACAGTAAGTGTCTTAAGGAAACACGTCCTAATGTTTCCACCCGTAACAGGGATCGAATCATGGACCTCAGTGTGTGAACTGAGTGCACTAGAAATCAAGGTAGGCCGCCAGGGTTAGTCAGTAACAGCAAGGCCACTAGGGCTAGTTCAGTAACAGTTAGGTCAGGGGTGCAGGGTAAAACTACGCAAGGCTAGGCTCCACCTTGTTCAGTCAATATACCATAACAGACTTAGCATATTGTGTGGTCGTTACCTCACTATTCTCTCGAACCATCACGATAGCATTAACATCAAACAAATCGCCCACCACCCAGATGAATGTCTGTACTCTCTGTTGCAAATCGAACAAAATGAAATTTCCTCAAATTATTGTCTTGCCGACAGCCATGTTTCACAAGATCTGAAAAAAAAATTAACACTACGGCAGGGGCCCAGTCTTTCTAGAGGGGCTACGGCAGGAACCCCTTCTTTTAGGAGGGGCTACGGCAGGAGCCCCTTCTTTTAGGAGGGGCTACGGCAGAAGCCCCTTCTTTTAGGAGGGGCTACGGCAGAAGCCCCTTCTTTTAGGAGGGGCTACGGCAGAAGCCCCTTCTTTTAGGAGGGGCTACGGCAGAAGCCCCTTCTTTTAGGAGGGGCTACGGTAGAAGCCCCTTCTTTTAGGAGGGGCTACGGCAGAAGCCCCTTCTTTTAGGAGGGGCTACGGCAGAAGCCCCTTCTTTAAGGGGCTACGGCAAACCCTTCTTTGAGGGCTACGGACCTTCTTTTAGGAGGGCTACGGCGAAGCCCCTTCTTTTAGGAGGGCTGACGGCAGAAGCCCCTTCTTTTAGGAGGGCTACGGCAGAAGGCCTCTTTTGAAGGGGCTACGGCAAGCCCCTTCTTTTAGGAGGGGCTACGACAGAAGCCCCTTCTTTTTGGAGGGGCTACGACAGAAGCCCCTTCTTTTTGGAAGGGCTACAGCAAAAGCCCCTTCTTCCTAGAGGGGCTACAGCAGAAGCCCCTTCTTCCTGGAGGGGCTACAGCAGAAGCCCCTTCCTTCCTGGAGGGGTTACGGCAGAAGCCCCTTCTTTCTGGAGGGGATACAGCAGAAGCCCCTTCTTCCTGGAGGGCTACAGCAGAAGCCCCTTGTAACTGTAACTGCAATGCAACTAATTGTTTTAAATTGTTATCTCACTCAATTAGTTGCATTGCTACAATTAATAAATTATTATGTTCAACTTATATTCAAATTTTACAACTTAGATACACAATTATACTTATTTTATAAATTATCAACCATAATTTTTTACCATGTAGTCTACTATTAATTAATCTTAAGAATGCCCGCAATAATAATAATAATAATAATAATAATAATAATAGTTTATTTGGACATGATACAAAGAATTACATTTGGTTATTGAGATTACATGAGGTGTACATGCCTAAAGCCCCTAATATGCAGGGCATTTTGGGCAGACTTAAATTAACTTAAAACTAAATTGTAAGAATTTTTGTAGATAGTTTACAATAGTATAGGTGAGTATTTAAGCTATGAAATTTGAACATAGTTTAGACATGACATTTTTAAACATAGTTTTGTACTTTTGTCTTCATTATAAAATTAATTAAATCAGATTAAACAAATTAAAGCAATAATAATAATAAAATAATAAAAAGTTATGGTTGATAATTTATAAAATAAGTAAAGTTGCATATCTAAGTTATAAAGTTTGAATATAAATTTAACATATCAATTAATTGTAGCAATTTATTGTAGCAATGCAACTAATTGAGTGAGATAACAATTTAAAATAATTAATTGCATTGCAGTTAGGTTACGTGGTCATTATAATGTAAGTGTTGTGGAAATAATTAGCTAAGTATGTAATATTCATAACAGGTTTTACATTCAATTGATTAGACAGGTTTTTACGTTAAGTGATTATTCTACTTTGCTGGGAATGTTTGATATTGAGCAATTAGCTTTGGGTGAGAAGGTGGTTTTTTAGCATCGTTTTGAATTGGGGTACAGGTAGGGTTTCTTTGGCAATGACAGGTAATGAATTCCAAATTTTCGTGCCTTTTATATGCATTGAGTTTTTACAGAGTGTTAGATGGACACGGGTAACATCGAGGAGTGATCTGTGTCTAGTGTTATGGTCATGTGTCCTGTTAAAATTGGTAAGGAGAAGTTTGAGTGGTGGGTTAATATTTGCATAGAGTGTTCTATGTATGTAATAGGCACAGTAAAAAGTATGGATGTCTTGTATGGTGAGTAAGTTTAGGTTTTTGAATATTGGTGGAGTATGTTGTCTGGAGTGTGAATTTGTTATCATTCTAACTGCTGCCCTTTGTTGTGTTATTAGTGGTCTGAGATGAGTTATTGATGTAGAGCCCCATGCGCAGATTCCATAGGTGAGGTAGGGGTAAATGAGTGAGTGATATAGGGTAAGGAGAGCTGGTTGTGGAACATAGTACCGCATATTAGGGGCTTTTGGCATGTACATCTCATTTATACCTATGTATCATTGTATCATGTCTACCTAACTATGTATTATTGTACCATGTCTAAATAAACTATTATTATTATTATATTCCTGGAGGGGCTACAACAGAAGCCCCTTCTTCCTGGAGGGGCTACAGCACCCCTAGAATACACCAAAGTTTCATTCCGACTCCATGACCAAGCTTCAATAAATAACTTCACAACAGAGCTAGACACGGTTGATTGGGCTATAGAATTCCCAAATGCCAAGGGTATCGATGAGTGGACAGACAACTTTCTTAATAAATTACATAGACTATACAACAAACATTGTCCTATAAAAATGAAACAGATTACGAATAAACAGTTAGGCTGCCCATGGCTAACTAACAACTTACTAAAATCCATCAACAAGAAACATCAATATGAGAAGCAATATAGACGGAGATTCATACATAAGGAGTTTGTTAAACACTATTCATCAGTTCTCACCAAACTAATAAAAAAGCCAAACAATTGTACTACTCCAGCAGATTCACTGAAACAAGAGGAGATATAAAAAGACCTGGAAAACACTCTCACAGATTATGGGCACCCACAAACTAAAAAAAATAGGGATATTGTCCTAACTAAACCAAACGAAACACCACTACAGCCTATTGATACAGTAAACAAGATAAATGACTTCTTCTCAACTATAGGATCAAATCTTGCCAGTAAAATCCCAGATACCAATGCCCGAGCAAGTGATTACCTAGATGGGAATTTCCCATCCTCCTTATATCTTGAACCTACAGAACCCACTGAAGTTTCCATGATAATCAAGTCACTTAAAAATAAATCAGGACATCTGTCTCAAGTTCCACCCTTAATATACAAACGAGCTGCTCATGTCCTTTCATATCCTATTTCTTTACTTTTTAACAAATCATTAGAAACTAGCACTTTCCCAACACTACTCAAAACAGCAAGGGTTACACCAATACACAAAGGTGGTGACCCTACAGACGGAAATAACTATAGGCCTATATCAAATCTACCATTGCTATCCAAAATATTCGAGAAACTTGTGCACAAGAGATTATACTCGTTTATAACGACACAAAGCATACTCAACCCCTGCCAATTTTGCTTCAGGAAAAATAAAAGCACTAACGATGCAATAGTAAAAATGATAGACCTGCTTTACACAGCACTTGAAAATAAGGAATATCCACTAGGACTTTTTATTGACCTAAGGAAAGCTTTTGACACAGTAAACCACGGCATCCTACTCCACAAACTTGACCACTATGGAATAAGAGGTCATGCACTAGCATACCTCAAATCCTACCTCACTAATAGGTACCAGTATGTCACTATTAAAGACACATCCTCCACGACACTACCACTAGACACCGGAGTACCGCAGGGAAGTGTCCTTGGTCCCCTGCTCTTCCTCTTATATATCAATGATCTTCCCAATGTATCACAACACCTGAAACCAATACTCTTTG
This sequence comes from Cherax destructor, assembly GCA_009830355.1. NCBI lineage: Eukaryota > Metazoa > Arthropoda > Malacostraca > Decapoda > Parastacidae > Cherax > Cherax destructor. Next base: position 4,140 of record WNWK01057867.1, on the reverse strand, counting down.
CTGACGACACAACTTATGTCATCTCCCACACAAATCTTGCCACGCTTAATACCACTGTTAACGACGAATTAATAAAAATATCAACATGGATGACAGCCAATAAACTTACACTCAACACTGATAAGACCTATATTATGTTTGGCAACAGAACAGATGATCCACAATTAAACATTAAGATCAACTCTACACCTATTGCTAAACATAACGAGGGCAAGTTCCTGGGCCTCCACCTTGACAGCAGCCTGAAATTCAGCACCCATATCCAACACATAACAAAGAAAGTGTCCAAAACGGTGGGGATCCTCTCTAAGATACGGTATTATGTACCACAATCAGCCCTACTCACACTATACTACTCACTCATCTATCCCTACCTCACATATGCCGTTTGTGCATGGGGATCAACAGCAATTACCCACCTAAAGCCAATAATACCCCAACAAAAAGCCGCAGTAAGAATTATCACGCAATCCAACGCTAGGCAGCACACCCCCCCACTCTTCAAAGACCTAAACCTACTCACTGTTCAGAACATCCATACTTACTACTCTGCTATCTACATGTATAGAACCATTAATTCCAACTTTAACCCTGAGCTAAAACACTTTCTTGACAGTTGTGACAGGACCCATAGACATAATACCAGACAAACATCTCTTTGACATTCCCCGTGTCCGACTAAATCTATACAAAAATTCAATGTGCATAAAAGGGCCTAAAATCTGGAACTCCCTGCCTGAAAACTCTAGAACTGCAGACACAACCTCCATTTTCAAAAGCACCGTTAAAAAACATCTTATCTCACTTACACACCCAACCGGTAGCTAACCACATAAAAACTACTTTATCTTGCACATATCCACAGCAAAATACTTATTGATATCTGTGATTCCCCTTAATTTGCACAGTACTAACCAAAATTCTAATACAACTATTGCTTCATAATACTTAAGCTAGTCATAAGTTTGCCTAAGACACTCCAATATAGAAACTATATTATGCCAATACATTACCTTTATCATTAATATATAAACTAATTGCTAACTTCTTATACTAACTGTTAAATTCTCAATGTTTAAATTCCAGTACCTAAATTTTGTAAACCTAATTAAACACTACAATTACCTAACCTTACTATCTGTATAATCATTGTATATCTATTGAGTAAGACCTATCATAAGACTGCCTGAAAAGCCTAGGCATACCTAGGCATATTATTAGCCATCTTGTAATATCAACTTTAATGTATAACTGTAAGTACCCCCCACCTTGTATTACATGAAATAAAAAAATTGAAAAAGTCTCTTCTACTTGGAGGCAGGGCCGAGCGTGGGCTTTAGGGCTGCAGCCCAGGAGCTTCCGCCAGCTGGAGGGCCTCCAGAGATTAAGTGAAAAGTGTTTACAATTTGTTTCCAAGAAATTACGCAAAGCAAATATTTGAATTTTAATTGTGGCTAGCCTTGTAAAAGTAAATTTAACATTTCTTAAACTTTTTTGCTAGCTCTACAGTAGAAGCCCCTTCCCTGGAGGTTACAGGAGGAAGAGTGCAGCACGACAGCTTCACAGTTTCGCAAGTGATACAAGTGAGTGTTGGACGCTTTTCTGGGAACACCGCAGTGAGGCGGATGTCTCCGTACGGGTACTGATGTTTACTTATACTTACACAACTGAATAACCTGTGTAGCCAATGCTCGCCTAGTCAAGCAAGAGTGGTCTTCAGGAATCTCAGCAAAGTCATTCCGGGCGATTTATACATGTGTCAGGCACCAGTATGGAACCCACACTCGAGGAAGCATGTTAAGAAACTGGAGAAAATTCAGAAGTATGCAGGGAAACTAGTTTCAGAGCTAAGGGGTATGAACTACGAGGGAAGTTTAAAAGAACTGAATCTAATGAGACTGGAGGACAGACAAGAGGACCAGGGAAGACATGAACACAACATATAAGATACTCAGAGGAAAATTGGTACTCGGGGGCACCACATAGATGAGTACATATAGGTGAGCACACGCATACAGGTTGCACGCCATGGAAGAGCCATGATTCTATCCCTGCAGCTACTTACAGGCGAGTACGCAGGGTCGGAGAAACCATATCAGAATGGACAAATACAGTGGAATCTTGTGTTCGAACGTGCCGGCCCTTGAACAAACTAGTCTGAACAGTTTTGTTCAGAAAAAAAATGACCCGGTCTTTGAACGTTTTTCTGGAGTCCGAACGCAATGACTTTCTTAAAAATTCAATTGCAAAATTTTTTTTACACGAAAGCCCTCTTTCAAAAGTGCTTTGAAGTGACCTGTGACTGATCTGTTTCGGACATCAAACATTTCGCAGTTCAACCACAACCTAATAACCAATTAAGTTCAAACACCGGGATTCCACTGTATCGATATTAGGAGTGGTACTTTTTTCTGGTGTATATAAAGGACACCTGCAGAGATACAGCGTAAATATGCAACAACGCTACAAGTCCCGAATTTAATGGAAATGAGCTACGAGGAGAAACTAAACCTGACAATATTAAAGAAGGGAAGAACTAGTTCTAGAAAACATGATAACGACATACAAAACACTCAGAGGACTTGGTAGGGCAGACAGGGACACAGTTTGAAGTTAGACATGAATACACAATGACACTGACAGCAGTTAGGCACACAGATGAGTCAAAGATGGTGGAGCATTTCTTCAGCCTCATGGTGGTCAGGAAGTTGAAGGACCTAGAAGAACAAGTGAGGATAGGCTTCATACATATCCCTATCTGCCAACATACATATACACACACGTTATATATATATATATATATATATATATATATATATATATATATATATATATATATATATATATATATATATATATATATATATATATATCCCTGTTAAACCCCTTCTATCCCGTGGTTTACTTACATATATAATCTACTTTTGCGATATCTTTGAACATAAAATATAATTGGAAAAACGAAAGGAAGATTTGTCACCAGGCTATGGAGTTTGTCTCAAAGCTTAAATTCCCTCCACTGACTTTCTTGGGTTATCCTCGGTGGCTAACCCTTCGGATTAAAAGTCCGAACAAATCTCTGTATATTCACGGGGAAGCGTTAAACCCGTAAAGGTCCTACAGCACCTGGGGATTATTATTATTATAATCAAAAGAAGCGCTAAACCACAAGGGTTATACAGGGCGGCGGGGCAGGACAGGATGCAGGGAGAATGGATTGTAAGCGGGAGATGGATGATTAGTAGGGTATGGAGAGCACTTGGGGAGTGGGAGGTAATTATCATTGTATGGGAATGGAAAATCCAATTTCTTGGATGAAGAATCATGGTGCCCCCCTCCCCTTGAATGACAATCTTCAGGGAGTATAGTGAACACTGCAACTTGAAGGGTGATAGAGGCTCAACTATTTACCCCTGCCTCGAACACCTTCTTTCACATATGTTACTTCAGGTACCACTCTGGTTTTAGTATGTTACTTAGCAGGTACCACTCATGGCAGGCGCCGACCTTACTTTCACTTAGTATGTTACCAGCAGGTACCACTCATGGCAGGCGCCGACCTTACTTTCACTTAGTATGTTACTTAGCAGGTACCACTCATGGCAGGCGCCGACCTTACTTTCACTTAGTATGTTACTTAGCAGGTACCACTCATGGCAGGCGCCGACCTTACTTTCACTTAGTATGTTACTTAGCAGGTACCACTCATGGCAGGCGCCGACCTTACTTTCACTTAGTATGTTACTTAGCAGGTACCACTTATGGCAGGCGCCGACCTTACTTTCACCTAGTTTCTTTCCACTTTCCTTAAGCAGGTACCAGTTTCAAGGCAGGCGCAGTTTCTACAGGACACTTAGATACATTATTACCTCTCTTTTATGAACTTAAGATTCTGTTCATTTAATGATATTGACTATCATATATATATAATTATACAAAATGTCGTGCCAAATAGGTAAAACTGGTTAATTAGCAAGAACTCTAAAATTTTCTCTTATACATTCAAAGATACATTTCTTCATTTATGTTAATGTAAAAATTAATAATTTTTTACCTAAAGAACCTTAGAAAACTTGCCTAACCTTATTATAACAAAGCGCAATTTAATTTAGCCTAATCCAACTAAATATATATTTTAGA
>WNWK01057866.1:0-10614 GCA_009830355.1 Cherax destructor | reverse complement strand
ATAATACTAAACTTAATAATATGATACTAGAATAAATGCTTTGGAACTATTTGATTATTACAAATTTTTAATTAGAGTTTGTAGAGATACAGGGTATTTGACAGAGTTCTTGGCACGTGAATTTGTACCTTAGTCAATTTATACAAATGCAATTGATTGAACTATGGTAGTTTACTAAAGCTGGGAATAAAGGAGCTAGGGAAAATGATAGCAAACAATGAAAGTAAAGTAAATTAGTACCTGAGTTAGCACCTTAATTATTATAATAAAAATTAATAAAGAGCTGTGGCAGTTAGTTTTTTTTTTTTAAGATAAAATCTAGGGAATATAATAGTAAACAATGAGGGTTAACACTTTAGGGAATATAATAGTAAATAAAAAGAGTAAAACACTTTAGCACCAAAAATAGCACCTTAATTACGAGTTAACACTTTAGGGAATATAATAGTAAATAAAAAGAGTAAAACACTTTAGCACCAGAATTAGCACCTTAAGTAAAAGGAATTATTGGATGAAAGGCAGTACTAGGTATTGATTTGCTGGGAACTATTTCAAGAGAATATATAAATGGGGATTAAATTAAATGGACAGATAGTAAATATGATATAAAATTAACTTAGAAGCAAGATTTGATTTATATTATAAAGTTGAAGCAAGTAATAGCACTAAAGTAAAGTACATAGTGTATGAGGTAGTTGGTACTAGCTAGTATATAGTACAAAAATTTCACAAAGTAGTAGTAAGATACACTAATACAGCACACGTATATTATGTGTTGAGGACAATAGGCTAATCAGTAATGGTAATGTCAGCTTGTCTAAGGAAGTTGGTGAGATCACGTTCGTTTGATATAGAAAATTGCTGACCTGTTGATACTTTTCGAACTAGTATTTTCCCATCACGAGCGAAGCACTGATGGATTTTGTTCTCCAGTTTAAGTTTTCTCAGCCTAAACAGAAGGTTTTGACGTTTCCTGGTTAGGCACTCGTTGATGTATACTCCACATTTCATTGTAATTGCTGATTTAGTTAGGTTCTTTTTTGTATCATATGAATGAAGTCTGATCATTATACTAGGTTTACCTTGTTTTCCTAGCAATCGTGTTTCCTTGATTTCATTCCTTTGCACATTAACTCGTAGGTGGTCTTGTAATATGTTGATAGCAGTTTCCTTGCACTGGGATTGAGTTATGTCTCTGGGAATGTGGTTGCTGTTTATTATAACTGCATCAGACAAGTTATCTTGTTCGGTTTTGTCATCTTGAAAATCAAGATATTCATCAAGTCGAGTGTGCATGTTGTTATTCCAGTCCTTGATTGCTTCTTCCACCTTCATATTCAGAGTTGTTATTTGATCGGTGTGACTGGTTATAACTGTTTGTAGAGTATTTTGTGTGTCAGTATTTCCCGATGTGATCTTCTCTTCAAGGTTTTGGATCTTGATCTCGAGGTTAGTTAGCTTGGATTCATATTTCACTAGTTTTGCTTTGATGTCTTTGTTTTCAGCTTCAAGGGCAAAGATGTATTCCCTAATAGTATCAGGAGTAGTCATACCTTGGTGCCCAGGATGGAATCCTACGAAGCTGGTGGGGTTGGTGGGAGAGTCAGCTGTTGGTACTACTTCATACTGCTGTTGCTACTACTGCCTACTGCTGTTGGTACTACTTCCTACTGCTGTTGCTACTGCTGATGCTACTGTTGTTGCTACTACTGCCTACTGCTGTTGGTACTACTTCCTACTGCTGTTGCTACTACTGCCTACTGCTGTTTGTACTACTTCCTACTGCTGTTGGTACTACTGCCTACTGCTGTTGGTACTACTTCCTACTGCTGTTGGTACTACTGCCTACTGCTGTTGGTACTACTTCCTACTGCTGGTGCTACTGCTGATGCTACTGCTGTTGCTACTACTGCCTACTGCTGTTGCTACTACTGCCTACTGCTGTTGGTACTACTTCCTACTGTTGTTGGTACTACTGCCTACTGCTGTTGCTACTGCTGTTGCTACTACTGCCTACTGCTGGTGCTACTGCTGATGCTACTGCTGTTGCTACTACTGCCTACTGCTGGTGCTACTGCTGCTACTGCTGGTGCTTCTGCTGCTACTGCTGATGCTACTTCTGTTGCTGCTACTGCCTACTGCTGGTGCTACTGCTGATGCTACTGCTGCTACTGCTGATGCTACTGCTGCTACTGCTGATGCTACTGCTGTTGCTATTACTGCCTACTGCTGGTGCTACTGCTGATGCTACTGCTGGTGCTTTTACTGTCTACTGCTGGTGCTACTGCTGATGCTACTGCTGTTGCTACTGCTGCTACTGCTGATGCTACTGCTGTTGCTACTACTGGCTACTGCTGGTGCTACTGCTGATGCTACTGCTGTTGCTATTACTGCCTACTGCTGGTGCTACTGCTGATGCTACTGTTGTTGCTACTACTGCCTACTGCTGGTGCTACTGTTGTTGCTACTGCTGGTGCTACTACTGCCTACTGCTGTTGGTACTACTTCCTACTGCTGTTGCTACTACTGCCTACTGTTGTTGCTACTACTTCCTACTGCTGTTGATACTACTTCCTACAGCTGTTGGTACTACTTCCTACTGCTGTTGCTACTACTGCCTACTGCTGTTGCTACTACTTCCTACTGCTGTTGCTACTGCTGATGCTACTGTTGTTGCTACTACTGCCTACTGCTGTTGCTACTACTGCCTACTGCTGTTGGTACTACTTCCTACTGCTGTTGCTACTACTGCCTACTGCTGTTTGTACTACTTCCTACTGCTGTTGGTACTACTGCCTACTGCTGTTGGTACTACTTCCTACTGCTGTTGGTACTACTGCCTACTGCTGTTGGTACTACTTCCTACTGCTGGTGCTACTGCTGATGCTACTGTTGTTGCTACTACTGCCTACTGCTGTTGCTACTACTGCCTACTGCTGTTGGTACTACTTCCTACTGCTGTTGCTACTACTGCCTACTGCTGTTTGTACTACTTCCTACTGCTGTTGGTACTACTGCCTACTGCTGTTGCTACTGCTTATGCTACTACTGCCTACTGCTGGTGCTACTGCTGATGCTACTGCTGTTGCTACTACTGCCTACTGCTGTTGCTACTACTGCCTACTGCTGTTGGTACTACTTCCTACTGCTGTTGCTACTACTGCCTACTGCTGTTTGTACTACTTCCTACTGCTGTTGGTACTACTGCCTACTGCTGTTGCTACTGCTGTTGCTACTACTGCCTACTGCTGGTGCTACTGCTGATGCTACTGTTGTTGCTACTTCTGCCTACTGCTGGTGCTACTGTTGTTGCTACTGCTGGTGCTACTGCTGCTGTTGCTACTACTGCCTACTGTTGTTGCTACTGCTGGTGCTACTGCTGCTGTTGCTGCTCGTGGTCACACGCAGTTTGATTTGATGTAGTCAACTCTGTTAAGCTTGAGATATTTTATGCAAATTTTAACCTTTGGGTTAACAATTGAGAGAGAGAGAGAGAGAGAGAGAGAGAGAGAGAGAGAGAGAGAGAGAGAGAGAGCGTCACACAGGCCTGCTGCAGTGTTCCTCCTTTCTTATGTTCTTAAGTTCTTATGTTTGTGAAGGAGAGAAAGGGAGTGTTAGTTACCGGTTGTCAAAGGCACTTGTCGATAGACACGATCTGGTACTCACCTAATTGTGGGTGCAGGGGTCGAGACTCAGCTCCTGGCCCCGCTTCTTCGCTGTCCGCTACTGGGTCTCTGCTCTCCCTGCTCCATGAGCTTTATCATACCTTGTCTTAAAACTATGTATGGTTCCTGCCTCCACTATATCTTTCTCTAGACTATTCTACTTCCTGACTACTCTGTGGCTGAAGAAATGCTTCCTAACATCCCTTTGACTCATCTGAGTCTTCAGCTTCCAGTTGTGTCCCCTTGTTTCTGTGTTCCCTCTATGGAACATCTTGTCACTGTCTACCTTGTCGATTCCCCGCAGTATTTTGTATGTCGTTATCATGTCTCCTCTGACCCTTCTTTCCTCCAGTGTTGTTAGTCCTATTTCCCTCAACCTTTCTTCATAGGACAGACCCCTGAGTTGTGGAACTAACCTTGTCGCAAACCTTTGCACTTTCTCTAGTTTCTTTACGTGCTTGACCAGGTGTGGGTTCCAGACTGGTGCTGCATATTCTAGTATGGGCCTGACGTACACGGTGTACAGTGTCTTGAACGATTCCTTGTTAAGGTAACGGAACGCTATTCTTAGGTTTGCCAGTCGCCCATATGCTGCCGCAGTTATCTGGTTGATGTGTGACTCCGGAGACGTGCTTGGTGTTATACTCACCCCAAGGTCTTTCTCCTTTGCCGAGGTTTGTAGCCTTTGTCCGATTAGCCTGTACTCTGTCAGCGGTCTTCTTTGCCCTTCTCCGATCTTCATGACTTTGCATTTGGTGGGATTGAATTCGAGAAGCCAGTTGCTAGACCAGATGTCAAGCTTGTCCAGGTCTGTTTGAAGTTCTGCTTGGTCCTCTTCCGATGTGATTCTCCTCATTAATTTCACATCATCTGCGAACAGAGACACTTCTGAGTCTATCCCGTCCGTCATGTCATTTACATATACCAAGAATATCACTGGTCCTAGGACTGACCCCTGCGGTACACCGCTTGTCACAGGCGCCCACTGTGATACCTCATCACGCACCATGACCCGTTGTTGCCTCCCTGTGAGGTATTCCCTGATCCATTCCAGTGCCCTTCCTGTTATACCTGCTTGTTCTTCCAACTTCTTTACTAATCTCATGTGAGTAACTGTGTCGAAGGCCTTCCTGCAGTCCAGGTGATTGAATTAGTTTTGCCTTTATTTTTTTTAGTTTCTCAGTAAAAGGTGTAGGTTACTCCACGTCAGAACCGATTTTATAAATTATAAATATTCCCTCATGAGATCAGTATATATATATATATATATATATATATATATATATATATATATATATATATTATATATATTTATTTGTGTGTGTGAAGCAAATAACGTTGTCGCTTAAGCTCACAAAAGTGGTGTAGAGTGTAAAAAAATCCGTATATAAATTGTTTAATACTAGGGAGACAAGATATTTTATGTCCGTAGTAAAGTTTTACCGTTTTTTTTCATATCAATGAAAAAAAAAAGGTCTGCTTATTTGGTTATTATTGTTACATTTATGGGGAAGCACTTAAACCGCAGGAGTTAGAGGCTATACACACCAAGAAGTGTATATCTCTCAGCGTATATATGCTCAGAATTTACTTTAATCTCTATTTTGGGGATTATACTATACTTTGTCTGGTGGTGAAAAGTTTTAATGACCCTCGTGTAGTCGATAGGCTTTAAACCCCTTTAACCCAACCCATAGGAGTGTTCCGGCAGCTGGAGAATGAGGAGACATTCTGGTTTGATGAAAGGTAATGGAGGGTAGGTCCCGTTCCTGGGAGCTAGAGCCCTTCAACAACATCAAGGCACCGTCCTTGAAAAGCTTTATTTGCTTAAAAAGAGGATACATTGTAGGCCTTAATGATGGTGGCACTCAGTAACACTTCATCTAACATAATTGTACTTGCAATGCTAAAGTCACCTGTCTTAATAAATTTGTCAGAATTAGTCAGCCGAAGTATTTATTTAACATAAGATGAGCTTTATTCAGGAAATCTGCATGTTAATGTAGTAGACTTACATATTGGTACGATGTTTCTAATAGATATACAATTGTTACCAGTGTATGTTAGTGGTAAATTATGAAGTTTTAACCGAGAGAAAACCAACCAAGTCCGTGTGACTTAATGTCAGTGGATTTAAAAGAATTTATTTGATTAATAACCCAGGGGGCTAATGACCATGTTTAACCCGAGAAAGCCAAGCAGTCGAGTTTATTTCTAGTCTGTCCTTTTCTGTGTTCTTCCACAGGATACGACCACAACTGTCGACTAACTCCTTGGTATCCATATACTACTAAGCGAACTAGGACAATTAGAAAAAAAAACCATACCACGGGTGGGGTTAGAACCCGCGATCAGAGAGTCAAAACTCAGACCGACGCGTTAGGGCAGTTAGAGATGTGTAAGTAGTATCCTCAATGACTAGAAGGTGAAGTCTGGTTTCAAAGTCTTGTAACTGGGAGAGTGTGTTTAGTGGCCTCTTACGCAGCTTAATTACTTATTCTCTCTCCCCGTTGTTCCATTACACAAAGTAGACTATCAGCTTGGCTTGGAGGAGTGCAGCGTCTTAGGCAGGCGTTGGCTCCAGCTTGCCCCATGAAAAGATGTATAATGAGGTGTTACAAATGTTGCGTAAATACAGCGGGAGGAAGGAATGATAGTAGGACTTAGTTTATGTGTTAGACTTGAAAGTCCGTCGATTGCACGTGGGCCATTAAATATCCTGCTTAAGTGTACACTGACGGCAAAGCTTATTTAATCCTCAAATTGGGTTTAAAGTAAATATAGTGTTTGTACACCGAGAGATACACATATCTGTATGCGTAGAGAGAGACACACACACCCACCTTTCAGTGAATGATTGTTAGAAAGACTGTATTTTAGTGTTGTTTAGCATTATCTGAATATTTTCTGCAGTCATTGTAGAAAATTTAACGTGAGCAGTTACCAGCTGAGCCAAGGCTTTGTGTAAAAACCAATAATTTCGCTAATGTTATTTCTTTTGTGCCGGTTGTATTTTTTGTATCCAAGGAACATGAGTGAGGATTACCTGCAAGGAGGAATAATGGCGGCTTCAGAATGATAATTCACTTAGGGATATGGGCTGGGAGTGAGATAGTGGCATTATTGTGAAGGTAATCCCGTGGGCGGAGTTATCCCACTCTCCAAGAGCAAATCCGTTTTCTTTCTTGGCTTCAGTGTTTAGTTCAGTCAAGCGGCTAGGACTGCGCCTTTCTTGTGAACTCTTGCTCCCTCCCTCATGTTCCTGGGTTGCTGGCGAGGGGCTCTTCGTCCAAGGAATTGATCCTTCCTTTCTTGGATACATCCTTATTGCGTCCCATTTCCCCAGGCGCTGTATAACTACGAATTTACGCTTGCTACTACTACTATAATAATAATATAATATCTTTATTTACTACAAGTACATACATGTACAAGGTATACAGTCCTAGCTGACATCAATGACATACTACTGTATAGAAAGCCCCTTGTTATGCAGAACATTTCGGGCAAATTAGGTCATTGCCCCAGGATGCGACCCACACCAGTCGACTAACTCCCAGGTACCCATTTTACTGATGGATGAACATAGACAACCAGTGTAAAGAAACTCCCAATGTTTCTACCGCGTTGGGAATCGAACGCAGAACCTCGCCGTGTGAAGCGAGAACTAGCGATTAGGCCACTGCTATTGCTACTACAACTAATACTAGTACCACTGCTGCTGCTGCTAATAATAATAATAAACTAATAATGACAACAAGAATAATTGATAACATCAATAATAATAATGTAAAGTGTTTCTAGTGCGGGTAGATGGAAGCTCCGGCTTCTACACCAGCCAGGTGAATGGTCATAGCTGGATAAATTTTTGGGTTCTGATACATTTTTCAACTGTATATATTCTGATGATTACATCTCTCTTGATGTGTGTGTGTGTGTGTGTGTGTGCACTGAGATGAAGAGTGCGTGTACACTGGAGGATATGTATCTCAGTTTACATACGCTCAGAGATTACCTTAATGCCAATATGGCAATATTTGGGGTTAAAGCATTCTCGATTGGTGGAGAAAAGGTTACACGCAGCCTCCGGTGTCTATAGGCTTTAAATCCAGTTAACATTTTCCCAAGTTACTATGTACAACAAGTGTGGATAATTCATTTTCTTTATTGACTCCCCTCAAGGGAGGTTCCTTGACGCTGGTGAGGGGCTCTTGATCTAGGGAATTGGATCTGTGCTCCAGTTCCCTGAATTGAGCCTGAATACCTTCCATCCCCCGCCCACAAGCGCTGTATATTCCTACGGGTTTAGCGCTCCCCCATGATTATAATAATTATATAATGTTTGTTGACTAAGAAGTATCGGTGTAGGTAAATGGCTCAGAGACCCGACAAGTTAATAAATTAGTCACATGTAGAGCACTTGGGTGTCTTTATTGTGTAAACGTTTCGCCATACAGTGGCTTCATCAGTCCGTTACAAAGAAGAATAGTGAAGATCAGAAGGAGAATGAGGTAATCAGTCCCTCAGTCTGGAGTCGATGTAATCAGTCCATCAACCTTGTAGAAATAGTTGGAGGTTGCGAGTCCTTCAGGCCGAGGGACAACCTGCAACTATTTCTACGCGGGTGATAATCGACTGGTTACACCACCTTTACCTCGTCACTTCTGGTGTCATCAACATATATTCTGTATTTGACTGAAGAAGCCTACAGTGTAGGAAAGATACTCATCTGTTGCGCATTTGTCTTACTCATCACCTTGCCAGTAATTTAGAATGACATTGTATGAGCTAGACAATATCTTGGGTGCCTAATCTGGTAGGCACTGTGCCATCTGTTTATAATCTTTAATCTTACTACATGACTAGTTGTTAATTCACCTGGCATGCACTAGTCATTGGATATTCACAAAATATTTCACAGAAGTTACTGTTTGCACATTATTACCTTAAGATTATTTATTTTTCTTTGGTTCAAAAGGCAAACATTGAGTCAAGGGGATCTTGCACTGATGGTAGGTTGCCATGCTTCACCTTGCGTCGTGAAGACGTCTCACGCTCTGCAAAACTGTCACTTTTTGTAGGCTGAGTAACTTTTTGTTTTGTTTTGAGGGCTGGGTGACCATTTTTGAAGGCTGGATGACCTTTTTGAAAGCTGGTTGGTCTTTTTGAAGGCTGGGTGACCTTTGTTGAAGGCTAGGTGATCTTTTTTGAAGGATGGTGACCATTTTCTGATGGCTGGGTGTCCTTTTTTTGAAGACTGTGTGAATTTTGAAGGCTGGTGACCTTTTTTAATGTCTGGGTGACCTGTTTTTGAAGACTAGGTGAGTTTTGTTTTTTGAAGACTGGATTTTTTTGGAAGATCTGAGTGACTTTTGAAGATCGGGGTGACTTTCTTTAACTTGGGCTCTGGGTTGCAGATAACGATTATCATGCTCCATGGTCAGTTGTTGTGTTTCAACGTGTAGCACTTTATCAAGTGTGATTTGTTCTGTGTCATGCTGTAATAAATCTTTGGCTTTGTCTCTTTGTAGAGAATTATCAAATCACGTTTCGCTGTGCAAAGCTTTATCAAGTTTTAGAACCTGATAAACATCTACACGGAGCGAATTGTTATCTTGGTCTGCAAATTTCTGGGCACTGCGTTGTTTGTTTCGCCTAGTGTGCCCAGCTGGCGTCTAGCACGAAGGCAGGGATTACCTGGGCAGCGCAGTTTCTCCCATTGGAATGTGCGTTACTTATTTGTCCTTGCCGAAAAGAAGTGGAGGGTGGGGAGAGAGCCTTGCAATTTACTCTGCTAACCTGATTTGCATACGCAGGTATTAGATGATCTCTGTATAGGTCATTAAGTCTTCTCTGTCATGTGTATTCTTTCTCTTCTCCGTCTCCCTTTTTTTCCTTCTTACATCCTCCTTCCTTCACTATCCCTCTTTGTTTGTGTGAAATAAGACACTTGTTCGCTATTAGGATATTTTATCGAGGAAACGTTTCGCCATGAGTGGCTTCATCAGTCTTCTTCAGCCATGCGTGGCGAAACGTCTTATCTCACAATTGTTGGTATTTTATATCATCTCTGAACCTTTCGTTCCCCCCCCCTCTCCTTTCCTACCACTCTCCTCCTTTCCACGCTTCCCAGCCTCTCCCTTCTTTCCTCTTTACCTCCCTGCCTCTTACCCTTCTTCAGCTTCACCTGACCTCTGAAGACGCGAGCCTCAGGTGATCCTCTCAACTTATCTTGGGTCTTGGTGGCAATCCCTCGATATCGTCTATGATTGTCAGGTCCAGCAATCAGGGAGAAGCTGGAGGAGATTATTCAGTGTCTGTGTCTGTCTTACTGGCAGGCACCGAGGGGATAAAGCTTTCCTAATTTGCATAGACGGCATCAGCAGATGGAGAGAGGCTGGGTGTGTGGGATAGAGAGGAGAAGCAGGAAAAGGGAGGTGGGATGGAGTAGTGGAAGGGTAAGAGGAATCTTAGTTTGGTGAAAAGTGGTATGAAATACCGAGAAGTTGATGATTAAGACACACGTGCAACAGTTGGGTGTCTTTATTGTTGCACATGTGTCATAATCGTCAAGAATCAGTTTGTGATGGACGGGGTAGTTTGTAAGTGCAATGACCAGGAGAACTTGTGAATGACGTCTCCGTACAAACTATTAAGTTCCCGGGTAATAGAACCCATTAGGCCAGGAACTAGCGAATCCAGTCATGATCACTTAACTTTCGGGGCTTCAAGTTGAGACTTGACCTCAGCGTTCACAGCTAGGTAAGTACACACACAAAGTAATTTGAATAGGAGTGGGAAGACCGGACACGGAGTACAGTCTGTGAGGTGTGACACAGCAGACAGCGCACAAGAACCAGAAGCACATCTCAGCTTTATAACTTCAGGGACATATTCAGAACTAGCTAAGTTCAGAAACTTCTAGCAGGAACCTTAAAAAAGATGCGGG
>WNWK01057865.1:0-10615 GCA_009830355.1 Cherax destructor | reverse complement strand
TTGGAGATTTGGACCTGCCTGCATGGGCCAGTAGGCCTGCTGCAGTGTTCCTTCTTTCTTATGTTCTTATGTTCTAAATGCAATAGAAATAATTGTATTTCTTACCTTAAATTGTGGGTAATGGTGTTTGTGGATGATTGTGAAGAGAGTGGATATGGATGGTGTGGCCCTACTGGGCTGAGGTGGATGGCAAAGTGGATGGTAGAGGTTCTGGTACTGAAGTCGATAGATGTATTGGAGTGTGCATAAATTCTGTAATGGATCTCTGGGCTCTTTTACAGCTGACAGTAAGTCATCATCAGCTGGTCTAGACCCCATTTCAAAGCACTGCTTCTAGATTTGTCAGAGTCCTCTTCAGTGAAAATGTCTGCTAGTTTAGCAGCAACATAGAACTGCTCACGTAACTGCTGCAATATTAACTGTTTTTCTTCAGGTTCTTCTTTATCTTCTATTATGTGGCTCCCTTGTACATGTTCATCTAGCTCTGCCAACATTTCCTCTGGACTCCTGTCTTCATCATCATCTTCTAAGAGCTCATTCACATCTTCTTCATTCAAATCTTCAAAACCATCACCTGGTAATCACATTGCCAGCTGAACAATTTCCTGAACCTGACTCTCAAGCAAGGGAAAAACTAGTGAAATAATTAACTACAAAAGGCCATAACTTTCCCCAGCCTGCATTTAATGTTGATTGGGGTACTTCATTACATGCACTTCTAGCATAGCTGATGGCATCTGCAATGTTAAATTTATTCCAGAAGCTTGGTACTGCCAGGTTGGAGTCAGAGTCCATTGATGCAACTAGTTTTTTCATAATTTTTTTTTGTGTAGTCACACTTGAGTGACTTAAATAACTCCCCGATCCAGTGGTTGTATTAGAGATGTTGTATTTGGAGGTAAAAATACAACTTTTACATGTGGGGTCAGATCCAGCAAAGCTTGTGGATGAGTACAGGAATTATCAAGAATGAAGAGAGACTTGAATGCCAGGTTCTTGCTGTGCAGGTAAAACTTGACTTCAGGCATAAAGTGATGCTTAAACCAGTCAATAAATATTTCCTGTCATCCATGCTGACTGGTTTGACCTCCAAATTACTGGTAAGGTGTTTTTATCTACACCTTTCAAAGCAAGAGGATTCTTATAGTGGTAAATAACC
Organism: Cherax destructor; assembly: GCA_009830355.1. NCBI lineage: Eukaryota > Metazoa > Arthropoda > Malacostraca > Decapoda > Parastacidae > Cherax > Cherax destructor. The sequence goes on along the minus strand of WNWK01057865.1, from coordinate 9,456 downwards.
ATGGGCTTTCACTTGAGATCACCTGACGCATTACCGCAAAGGAGCAAGGTGAAGCGATCCTTTGCTGCCCTGAAGCCTGGTGCACTTTTCTCTTGCTGACTGATAAAAGTTTGTGTTGGCATTTTTTCCAAGAACACTTGATGTGGCTCATAGCCAACCTCAGAAATAATTTCCTGCAATTCAGCAGGGAAATTACTTGCTGCTGTATGATCAGCTGAAGCACTTTCACCAGAAAACTTAATATTATTATAATAATAATAATAATATCTTTATTTACTACAAGTATATGTACAAGGTATACAGGCCTAGCTGACATCAATGACATACTACTATATAGAAAGTCCCTTGTTATGCAGAGCATTTCGGGCAAATTAGGTCCTTGTCCCAGGATGCGACCCACACCAGTCGACTAACTCCCAGGTACCCATTTTACTGATGGGTGACCATAGACAACCGGTGTAAAGAAACACGCCCAATGTTTCTACCCGAGCTGGGAATCGAACGCGGACCCTCGCCGTGTGAAGCGAGAGCTTTAGCGATCAGGCCACTTAAAGTTGTGGAACCAGCCTGTGCTAGACACACACTCTTTTTCAGGCCTTCCTTCCTTATATCACACTGCTTTAAACAACTGTAAGGCCTTTTTTCCTAATTAAGAGGAAATTAAGTGGTGCACCTTACTTTGTCTTTTGTTCGATCCATCAAGCAACAAGTTTTCAGTTTTATTTACTTCTTGTGATCTGTGAATCATTCTTTTCATGAGGTGACATCTTGGCTTATTCATTACACAAGCTCGTATATTCGCCTCGTTCTTTTTAATTGTACGAACTGACGCTTCATTAAGGTCATAGGCCCTCTCACTATATCCACCACACGTGAGCCACTCTTAAGCTTATCTAATATATCGATTTTCTTCGTAATTCCTGACTTGAATGCTTACACCTTTTCTTGTCACTTGTGGGAACACTTGTATGCTTACTGGATGCCATGATTGCTTGGCAGATTTAACAAATGGCAATGAAAATAAGAAAATATGTATGTAAATGAGCGCAGCGAGCCTCCCGAGTATCGTCGTTCTACACGCGTATGAACCGAACTAAAGTCTGGGAGGGTCAAAAATATTTACCCTCCCGCAACCGTGTTAAACTAATTTTACGAAGTGTTAAAAAAAAATATGCCGCAATTCTTCAATCGTGCTATAACCAAAACGTGCAAGACAACCCCGTGTTAAACGACGGCCTACTGTATATAAATAATTAGTGATTCAAAGCTAATATGTACACAATGCCATAGTGGAGAATGGTGCCATGCTGATGTTCTGGGCACGTAGCTCTGAATCGTGGTTTGGAACGCTGAGCCGTTGTTGCTGATGGGGGGGTTTGTCACAGGTGGACGTGACTGTTGACACACTGAGTAGACGGTGACCCCCAACACAAGTAGATGCTCTGACGAACAGAGGTACTGTGATCCTCTGACCACCACAACACTTGTAAAGCAGTTGAGTCACCAGTAAAAAAACACCCTGAAATGCTGGTGGAGTTAAAACTGAGAGAAGGCTGTTGAAATGGTGTGTAGCTGACTGGGTGGTCGGCTACATATGGAAGGGGGACCACTGTGGGTAGAATTGCCCGATTGACTCTCAGATCTTATTAAGATCTATGCTGCCCTGCCTTATCTCGCCTGTGTCAGATGACCCGACCCGACAATCAAGGCTAAGATAAAGAGATACAAAATTACACACCACTCGAGAAATTACTCACATGATAGGCGTACGGTCTTTAAAAGAAATGGTGAGGATTAAATGATGCCGTTACACTACGTAAAATCAAATCATGATAGGAATAATTTGGAGAATAAAAACCCTAAAGAGTGAAGCTCTTATTGAAACCCAAACATATAATAACTTATACATGGGTGGAAAGAATACTTACAGATTTGATGGTGACTGACCACTGGTCGGAGAGACACTCATCTCCCACCGGGTGCAGAAGGGAGAGGGGGAGGGGTAGCGGGAACTAGGCACCCACCCTAACTGAACAAGCATACTGCCCAACAAACTACCACCACCATTCATTCATACTTCCACCCTTACTATCTAATGAACTTCCCTCACATATAGACACAAATACATTCGAACGAGAAGATGAAGATTCAAGGACAGTATGGGATGACGTGGTAGGGACCTCGAAGTCCAGGACTGCAAAAGAGTTAGAAACAGAGGTGACTGTGGAAGTTGCGACCACAGAGGAGATTGTGGAAGTAGGTACCACCGAGGTTGGAAGCTTCTTAGTAACTCGAGAGATGAGAGACTGCCATGGCTTAAGTGAAACCCTCTTTCTCTTTGAGACAGTAGATTTCTCGTTCTTTCAAGTAAACTTGGCAAAGATGAGAATAAAATGTGTGAGCCTCATTACAGTAAAGACAAGAAGGAGGTAGACTGCAGGATGTATTGGTATGGTCGGCGGCACCACAGACTAGGCATTCTGCCATGGACCTGCAATATTTCACTGGGTGGCCAAAGCGCCAGAAATTTCTACACTGCTGTGGTGTGGGGATCGACTTTCGGACTTGTAAACGGCGTCCCCCAATATAAACTGAGGACGGAAGTTAAGCGAGGAACATTGCAGGGAAAGCGTCTTCACCCACGGGCAGGGAGTACATTAGAATCTACCTTGAGAAATGCGAGGTCTTGGAGCTGAAGTTGCTCAAGTATGTCAGCATCACATGTCTAGAAATCGCGCTGAACAATGATATGAGGCAGAACTACGGTACCACTGTAAGAATTGAGAGAAATGAGTTTTTGAATAGTGACAGGAATATTGCGACATGGAGCATGGGAGATGTCGGTTGCAGTGTGAAAAAAGTAATCCATTGTGTACTTTGAAACGTAGCTTGTAAGAAGAGGGAGTGTCGTGCATGTCTTTTCTGGGAAGAGTGAGAGGTAATCAAAGCAGTGTCGATGGTTGTGGTCGTTTAAGTGCGGGAGCAGAGGTGTGGCGATATGAAAATCGCCACACCATTGAGGAAGAAGCCGGAAGCATGATCAAAGACGTGCGGAGGTCGGATGTATCAAAGGAATCAGGTGGAACTTCGGTACTAGGAGCGGACTATGAAATGTAACCTGCAGAAGGTACCGGGGAGTTACAGAGGTCTAAAGAATGATCCACTGGTCAACAGTCAAAATGCTTCCGAGACCAGAGTAGCAATTTCCAACTAATTTTAGGTCACTGATAATGAATATCATGGTTAAAAATGTTTGTTAGCTCTACTTTTTAATGTATGTGAAGATTTCAAAATTTCGTGACCGTCAGCAGCAGTTCAACGGTTTCTTCGTAATGGAAGTTGATTTAGTGTCCTGCAACAATATTAATGGTCTGATGGAAGCACTTGGCATCGACTACGAACCCAGTCACTGGAGGCTCTTCATAGATTACTATGAAGAATTGGTGGAAAACCTCATCAAGGCTTACAAGAACATGGGATGTAACATGTCACTTAAAATCCACTTTTTGGACTCACATTTAGATTTTTTTCCAGCGAACTGTGGGGCAGTTAGTGACGAACATGGTGAAAAGTTCACCAAGATATTTCAACCATGGAAAAATGGTACCAGGACAAATGGGACACAATAATGCTTGCAGACTATTGCTGGACATTGGCAAGAGATGATTCTTCAGCCCACTATTAGCGTCAAGCAAAAAGGCAGAGAATAGGTACGGATTAGAGTTTAAAACATACTGACATATTGTACGTTATAATAAAATATTCAAATATTGTATGTCTCGTATCTTTAAACCAATAGCCAATGATCATTTTTAAATGTTATAATTGGATTCAGGACATGAAAATACATAAGAATTAACTAATCTTATTTAAGAAGCATACAAATTTTCAAAAATTGTTGACCAGTGTAATGAGGTAGGGTCGTAAGAGGGTGCTGCAGCAAAAAGTGGCCCTGGAGAAGTTTCATGGATCTGGGACTTCATGGTTAGGTCACTTTTTCCTTTTTGTTTTTCCGAAAACAAGGAAAAAATAAAAAAAGAGGGGGGGCATGGAGGGGTTGCTCCTAGGAGGAATGAAAGGGTTGTAAATCCACATCCTTACCCAAGAGGACCTCAGTGCAGCCAGTAGTGCAGATGTTGTATGGAACCCATGACATACCCTTACCCTTCAAGCCAGTAAACCAGAAGTCCAGGATACCAACCTCACATCTACTGAGCCACCTTGGTAGACAAAAGAGAGGGCGGTCAAAAACCCTCCACAAGGTGGTGGCCAGAGGAGGTATTCCTCTGGCCACCACCTCCAGGAATCCGACAAAGATACACCCGTCACCTGAAAGACACCGGAAGCCTCCCCCTGGGAGGCCTGAGAGGGATCAGGACATCCCTGGACGATCCAGATTCCACGGCAAACTACACCACCACCACCAAAGACCTCAATGGAATGGGATGAACAACAATACCCTTTCCCCGACCTAGGAACCATAATGCCTGAGGGGAGGACCCCAAAGGGTGAAAACAGGAAAGAGAGAGGGGAGGGTTGGGGAAAGAAGGGATTGGGAGGATAGGGGATGGGAGGGGGAATTGGGGGTAATTAGGTTCGGTCTGAAGAAGAAAGCCGAAAGGTCCAGTTCCTCAGACCAAGCCTCTTTACGAAGACAAGAAGCCCCTCCCCCATGAAGAGGTTTTTTCTTTTATAACTGTTCTCATTTTCCTCGCAAACAAAAAGTCTCATCTATTGTAGTAATTTACCTTTAATTCCTTCAAGATACAGAACTTTCCAAATTAGACTTTCATGGGAACTATTAAAAATTTAAAATAAAACAATTTTCCTTTCCATTTCTTTCTTGAATAATAACTTAACAAATTTCATATGCCTGTATGAGCTGACCGAAAACCAGTTAGTATGTTGTTATTCTCCAAGTGTTGAATCCTTTTTACAGTAATGGGTTCTGTTCTGGGTTCTGTTCTGCTGCTTTTATCATATTCTTATATTGGTCTCTTGCTGTTTAGTGGAGGGTTTTACAACACTATCACCACTTTGGGAGCCCTGGTCTTCAATGTGCCTACTGTGTAGTTATTTGCATCTCCTTTGTCTATTCCTCTCATCTCAAAACTCCACAAGAGTTTAAAGAGCATTTTATCTCCCACACCTCTGTTCCATCGGTCATTCCTCATAATCTGATATCCAGCTGGGAAGATTACGTTTATCATCATGTCCACGACTTTTGTCCCTGAGAACGCTATAATGTCTGGGGATGTCTACAATATTCATTTGTTCTATTCATCACTGGCCTCAAAATGCATTTATGTACCACACTTTCAGCTTTCTTTTACGTTAAAGCATTCCGGTGTTCGGGTTCCCGAGTGCCTAGTCTCTGTACGTGGGTCAGAGGGTTGGGAGGGATTGGTAATGGTTGGGAGGGGAGAGTTGTATTGGATGTGGATGATTGAGGAGGTTCTGGTGTAGGAGACAGGAGTGCTGCGGGTGGGAGGCAGTTGTTAGGAAGGTACTTATGCAGGGGTCCGAGGGAAGGACTGTGGGATGAGGTGAATGGGGGGGAGTGTGGGATATGGCTTGTGAGTTATTATGTTTGGGTGGGCGAAGGAGCTAAGGCTGAGTGTTTTGTGTATGTGTGTTTGTGACAGTGTACAAGAGAATGTATGCTCCTGTTTCGCCGGGTCACTATCTGGAAAAGACCCGGGCCGGGACAATACCGGTGAACCTGCTACTTACTGCTCCTGTTTGTAACAGTGTTAATATTTGTGTGAACGTGTTTGTATGTGCACACCTGTATGTCTGTATAAGCCAGAGCAAGTGTATCTCAGTGTTCCAGGAATTTATCTAATTTCCAGTTATGAAAATGACTTTCAAGGGAAAAAGTGGAAAAACTTCAATAAACAAAAGTGTTAATCATAAGATCTCTAAAGCATAACTTTATTAATACAAGTAAAATAAATTATTATTATATTCAGGATGGTATTTATTCTTGAGCCTGAAGGACTAATACAGTTAAGTTATATATTGTTGTGTGGTAGTGGTGAGCCAGGAAGTTGAGAAGCGTAGGTACGTGTTGACTGTAACTGTTGGTAGTCACCTGCGGACTGATGTTGGTGCTCAGGTTGAGACGAGTAGAAGATATGATCACAACTCAGCAGGTATGTTCTTTATCTTAGATTTCCTCCATACAGTAATGTACGTCCTGATCATTATTGCTGCTCCTGCTGCTCCAGCTGCTGCTCCAGCTGCTGCTCCTACTGCTGCTCCTACTGCTGCTCCTGCGCCGTGAATGAGTGTGATAGAGGAGCGGAAACACCTCTAGTATAAAGTAAAATATCCACATATGCGACTCACCTGCAGTCAGTGCTGACCAGGCAATTGGGGCAGGACAGAAGAATAATACAAAAGAAAAGATTAAAATACACATAGGAGAGGTGTGGCTGAGGGCCACAAGAAGAGCAGAATATTATGTCACCCGCACGTATGGTCATTACAATCACCAGTTAACAACCCGAAAATGTAATCTTACCAGAGCAGGTGGGAGTCCGAATTGAATTGTGACCCACCTGACGCACAGCCTACCAAGTAAGGTAGCTAGATGGCGTGTGCAGGCGGTGAACTCCTTCAACTCTACTAAACTACCATTCCAAACGACACTTCCCCAATTCACATACAAAACTTCCCATCACCTGGACGTTTTCATTTACAGTGTGTACTCACCTATATGTGGTTGCAGGGGTCGATTCATAGTTCCTGGCCCCCGCCTCTTTACTGGTCGATACTAATTCACTCTCTCCCTGCTCCATAAGCTTTATCATACCTCTTCTTAAAGCTATGTATGGAACTTGCTTCCACTACTTCAATCTCCAGATTATTCCACTTCCTGACAACTCCAAGGCTAAAGAAATACTTCCTAACAACCCTATGACTCATCTAGGTTTTCAGCTTCCAATTGTGGCCCCTTGTTCCTGTATTCTGTCTCTGAAACATTCGAGCCCTGTCCACCTTGTCAATTCCTCTAAGTTTTTTTTACGTTGTTATCATGTCGCCCCTGTCCCTCCTATCCTCTAGTATCATCAGGTTGAGTTCCCTTAACCTCTCCTCATAAGACATACCTCTCAGTTCCGGGACTAAACGTGTTGCAAATTTTTGCACTTTCTCCACTTTCGTGACGTGTTTGACTAGGTGAGGGTTTCATACTTGTGCTGCATACTCCAGTATAGGCCTGACGTACACATTGTACAATGTCGTGAATGACTCCTTACTCAGATGTCTAAACGCTAATCTCAGGTTTGCTAATCGCCCATAAACTGCAGCAGTTATTTGATTGATGTGTGCCTCAGGAGACATGTTCGTTATAATGCTTACCCCAAGATCATTTCCTTGAAATGTGCGTAAATATTGACTTCAAAGATTTCTTAGAATGGCGTTTGCGTTACTCGACGCTCAGCTCTTGGCCCCGCCTTTTAATTCTTACACTGGGCAGCATTTAATGATTCCTGGTCTACTGATCCATGGATTATACTAAGTGACGTTTGCAGTCTTTGATTCCCTAACCTGTATGCCGCTCGTGCACTGCGTACTTGTGTGTTCGTGCATGTTACTGCGTGTCTCTCTACTTCTCTACTGTCGGTCGATGACTGCTGTACTTTGGGTATGCACTACGTTTTGTGTTTGTATAATCTGCAAGTGAAGGTATGCGTGAGTATGTGAACTCCCCTATTGCACATGCGCATTTGTTCATGCACATGTATGTTCAGCCAATTTTCCTTAACCTGTCCTCGAAGGAAATACCCCTTAGCACCAGGACTAGTCTTGTTGTAAACCTTTTCACATTCTCTAATTTCTTGACGTTCTTGACCAGGTGTGGGTTCCAAACTGTTGCTACATACTCCAATATGGGCCTAAGGTACATGGTGTCCAGAGTCTTGAACAATTCCTTACTAAGGTGTCGAAACACTATTCTTAGGTTTGCCAGGCACCCATATGCTACAGCAGTTATTTGATTGATGTGTGCCTCAGGAGATGTGCTCGGTATTGTAATCACTCCAAGATCCTTTTCCTTGAGTGAGGTTTGCACTATTTGGCCCCCTAGACTGTACTCCGTCTCCGGTCTATTTTGTCCTTCCCCACTTGGTGGGGTTAAACTCCAGGAACCATTTGCTGGACCATTCTTGTAGCCTATCCAAATCCCTTTATAGTCCTACCTGATCTTCATCCGATTGAACTCTTCGCATTAGCTTCATATCGTCTGCAAACAGGGACACTTCTGAATCTATCCCTTCCGTCATGTCATTCACATATACCAGAAACAGCACAGGTCCTAGGACTGACCCCTATGGAACCACGCTCGTCACAGGCGCCCATTCTGACACCTCGTCACGTACTATGACTCGTTGTTGCCTTCCTCTGTGTACTCACCTATTTGTACTCACCTATTTGTGGTTGCAGAGGTCGAGTCATAGCTCCTGGCCCCGCCTCTTCACTGATTGCTACTAGGTCCTCTCTCTCTCTCTCCCTGCTCCACGAGCTTTATCAAACCTAGTCTTAAAACTATGTATGGTTCCTGCCTCCACTATGTCGCTTTCTAAGCTATTCCACTTCCTGACAACTCTATGACTGAAGAAATACTTCCTAACATCCCTTTGACTCATAGGAGTCTTCAACTTCCAATTGTGACCCCTTGTTTCTGTGTCCCCTCTCTGGAACATCTTGTCTCTGTCCACCTTATCTATTCCTCGCAGTATTTTATATGTCGTTATCATGTCTCCCTAAGCCTCCTGTCCTCTAGTGTCGTCAGGCCGATTTCCTTAACCTTTCTTCGTAGGACAATCCCTTAGCTCTGGGACTAGTCTTGTTGCAAACCTTTGCACTTTCTCTAATTTCTTGACGTGCTTGACCAGGTGTGGGTTCCAAACTGGTGCTGCATACTCCAGTATGGGCCTGACGTATATGGTATACAGAGTCTTGAATGATTCCTTAGTGAGGTATTGGAACGCTATTCTTAGGTTTGCCAGCCGCCCGTATGCTGCAGCAGTTATCTGATTGATGTGTGCCTCAGGAGATGTGCTCGGTATTATACTCACCCCAAGATCTTTTCTTTGAGTGAGGTTTGCAGTCTTTGGCCACCTAGACTATACTCTGTCTGCGGTCTTCTTTGCCCTTCCCCGATATTCATGACTTTACATTTGGCAGGGTTAAATTCAAGGAGCCACTTACTGGACCAGGCTTGCAGCCTGTCCAGGTCTCTTTGTAGTCCTGCCTGATCCTCGATTGATTTGATTCTTCTCATTAACTTCACATCATCTGCAAATAGTGACACTTCTGAGTCTACCCCTTCCGTTATGTCATTCACATATACCAAAACAGTACAGGTCCTAGGACTGACCCTTGTGGAACTCCACTCGTCACAGGTGCCCACTCTGACATCTCGTCACGTACCATGACTCGTTGTTGCCT
>WNWK01057864.1:0-10615 GCA_009830355.1 Cherax destructor | reverse complement strand
GGGTTTTTCTTGTACTTTCGATTGGGATCAGTGCCCAGACGGCAGTGTATGATGAGGATAAGGTCCCAGAGAATGGAGGAAATATTTGTCACTGATGCTGAGGGTTAAGCCTGGCATTTTCAATCCTCCAGAGTTGCCTTGACTTGCTGTGTAAGGGAGTCGTTGTATAGGTGTTCATGGCTTTGTAGAGATAGTGATGTGCGTGTAAGAAAGTCGTTGTGCAGGTGTTGTTGTTAGTGTAGGGTAAATCATGGTGTTGGTGGATCAGCGTTCCTAATGCCAGCCATTTCTTGAGGGAAGTAGTTCCAACTGCTCGAATGAGTGACATCATAGGCTACGTTTCTCGTCTGTGCATGCACACACAGCTGTTCTTCCCTTAATTCAGGACGTTTCGAGCTTCAGTCTAGGCGAGGCAGGCTACTGATCTGGATTACTTCTGCCATTATTAAGCCCAAACATCTGTTGTGGGTTTATTCCTCCATTCATCTGTGACCTCTCACTAAGAAAAAACCGCAACAAATAGTGGCAGAACTGTGGGGTCCAGTGAAGTGAATCATTGTTACTAAGACGGAAGGTAGCGGGTAGTTGGAATGCAGTTCAGCCTACTACAACTCTTCCTGTTCCATTGAAGCTCCCGTGGCCTTCCATTAGCAAAGAACACATCTGCTGCCTCAGCCTACCCTTCAGTGTTGTGGTTCGGCAATATTTTGAGTTTTTTTTTTTTTAAATCCGTGTATTAATAAGCTGAATTCCGCCTTGTTTGGGGTCCGCGTCACATTTCGTTCTGCATTCTAGCTTCTTCATGCTCTCGTGAAACTACCTAATGATGCACTCCAGCTTCCTCCAGTCCTAATGAAGCTATTTCGTGCCTCGGTGGAGTCACCGTTGTCTTGTTGGCTAGTGTCGTCTCAAGTGAGTGCCACATTCCTCATAAAAGTCTTGTCGCCTCATCTGCAGTGTTTTCAGTTACACAGTGAGCCTGTAGCTGTCTCATAGTGGCAAACGTTGCCACGAAACGACGTTGGAGGTAGTTTCTTAGATGCTATCATCATACGTTAAAGTTGTCTTCCGTGTGAGTTCTAGCTCTTGTAGACGTTGTACAAGCCTGACGAAGTTGTTGCCTCTTCTACATCCCATCATTTAATAGTCGTTTGCGGCTGCTCTCAACTTGAGCTACCTTCATCACTAACTTTGAGGGAGATAGAGGAGAGGATTTTGAGTCTCCACGGAGGTTGCTTTCTCATCACAACGGTATCTAGTGGTGTTGGGAAGTAATTGTGGAGGTGTTGATGTTCAGAAATAGAGGTGGCCAGAAGTGGTACAAAATACCAACACGATGGACAAATTCAGTATATTGAGGTCCTTCATTGACAACTATCGCCCACACAGTGGGATTTATCAAGTCAAATACACGCTCATCCTCTCTTTCCCAGGTAGATCTGTTTTCCCTTGATAAAGCCCCGGGTAGAAGAGGTAGAGACGGGGTGGTGAGGTAGGAGGCCAGTGACCGGGGTTACCTGAAGGTTACTTGAATAAGATTTCAGGGATCACCTCACCCCGCCGCTCCAAGGTTCCAGACCAGGTTGATGGCCTGTTCAATCAGGAGGCAGGGCTAGTGAGGTAGGAATGAGTGGTGTTTTGATGGTGTGGTGAGGAAGGAGGGGTGGTCCCCAGGGACATGTGACGTAGGAGGGGGTGATGATGGTTGGTGGTGGTGGTGTTGGAGGTGGTGGAGGTAGTAGGGGACACCTTGATGACTAGGTAATGGCAGAAGTGCTCTTCACTTGCCGAGTTCTCATGGCTGGAGTCATGATTGGAGGTGAATCATAGTACTGAACATACTGAAATTTATGTGGAAGACTGAATGTAAGAAGTCGAGGAGTGGAAGATCACGCTGGTGAGTGGAAGGTCACGCTGGTGAGTGGAAGGTCACGCTGGTGAGTGGAAGGTCACGCTGGTGAGTGGAAGGTCACGCTGGTGAGTGGAAGATCACGCTGGTGAGTGGAAGGTCACGCTGGTGAGTGGAAGGTCACGCTGGTGAGTGGAAGGTCACGCTGGTGAGTGGAAGGTCACGCTGGTGAGTGGAAGGTCACACTGGTGAGTGGAAGATCACGCTGGTGAGTGGAAGATCACGCTGGTGAGTGGAAGATCACGCTGGTGAGTGGAAGATCACGCTGAAGGTCCATTTTTTTTTTTTATCCAAATATTGCACATCGTAATGTGCTGCAGTGTGCAGCTGTCGTGTTCTGCATGACAGTTACATTGTGGAAACAAAAGCAAGCTATTCTTCCCTGACTACGAGTATATCTTGCAGTAATAGTAGACAATAATGTGGATTAGTATATCTTCTGATCTTGTATACAAATTCCAAGCCACTAGTGACTACCCCCGGGGATACAAAATCCAAAAAACCCCCCCTTCCTTCCAGTCTGGTATAATGCCAAGCCACTCCCCCCTTTCTGGGTCGGGTTATAATAACCTCCCCCCCCGCCTTCTGGTTTGGTAAAACCAAGCCACCCTCCCTTTCCCAGTCTGGTAAAAAACCAAAGCCACTCCTTCCTTCTTTTAAAACCAAGCCACCCTCCCTTTCTAGTCTGGAAAATACCAAGACACTTGCCTTTTTAGTCTAAAAGGTAAAATCACCAAGCCACCCTCCCTTTTATCTGGAAAATTCCCGGGAAATTCCTGCCTTTTTAGCCTGTTATAATACCAAGCCACTCCTGCCTTTTTTAGTCTGTTATAATACCAAGCCACTTTTTGCCCTAGTCTGGTATAATACCAAGCCTTTCCCTGCCTTCTAGTCTGGTAAAATTTCCCATGCCACTCCTTCCTTCTGGTCGGGAAATAAAAAGGCCAAATTCCTGCCTTTTTAGTCTGGTATAATACCAAGCCACTCCTGCCTTCTAGTCTTATAAAAACCAATCCACTCCTGCCTTCTAGTCTGGTAAATACCAAGACACCCTGCCTTCTAGTCTGGAAAATTTTCAAGACACCCTGCCTTCTGGGTTAAACCAAGACCTCCGCCTTCTAGTCTGGAAAAAAACCAAGAACCCCCTCCCTTTCTAGTCTGGATAATACCAAGACACCCCTGCCTTCTCCCCCGGCTTATAATCCCCTAACTGCAGATTACATGACATAATTTTCCAAAACAAAAGACAAATAAATGGCCTAAATTTGACACAAAAAAGAGAGACGTGGGCTATAAGGTTACGTCCCCCTTTAAACTTACTAAAAAAATAAACATGACACGAAAATATGACTTTAAAAAAGACTTTGCAGTGGGAGGAGGGGGAGGGGGAGGTTGTGCAGTGGGGGGTTTGGGCAGTGGGAGGTTGTATAGTGGGAGGAGCAGCAGGGGGATCAACACTTAGGTTATATATTCATGACTTATGGTAATGTTCACTGCCGTCCCGAGCTGCAGGAAGAACTTCGATAAAGCTTAGCAATCCGAAGACAGTGATATGACAAAATGAAGATTTAAGAAGAGATTTGGGGGGAGTGATGATGGCAATCACGAAGATAATGACTGTTGATGACAGTGATGGTACTGAAGTAAGTGATCTCGATGATCATGAAAATAATGAACAATGAACACAAAAGCAAAAATGATGAACAAAAAGAACAAGTAATCGAGAATATTACAGAGAAGGGGAAAAAATATAATCCACTATAAAGGCTAGGTTAGAGGGTTATTTTCAGCTAGACTTCATAGTGTTTTAACTCTGTCACTGGCCATCCCAAAGGGGGTTCAGAGCTCTTGATCCAAGTGACTGGGGAAACATCAGCCCCTTCAATGGATCCGGGCCCGATTACTTTCCCTTTCCCCGATGAAAGTCCTTTGACAGCCCCTCAGAAAAAGCATGCTTGAAATGACAGTACAGCCCTTCGCTGCCAGACGAAGTCACTTTTTTTTTGGGTTTTTTGGTTATTATTATACAATTATTCTAACCAAATGGAGAAAAAAATTTTTTTTTTTTATTTCGTGCTTGTAGAATTACACGAAGGGGAAACTGTGATGATGCTGGGGAGGGCACCTAGAAATAACTTTGCAAACTAAACATTGTACCCTTTTAGATTCTACCTTCTAGGGTTCCCCCTAATGGTGTGGGTTTAAAACAAAAACACACACACACACATTCATCACACACACATGCACACAAACAATGCTCCCCTTGTTTCTCCTAGGGCTCATTTTTTTACATTTTTAATCAATTTTTACAGCTGGTTTTTAATACCGATCATAATCATATCAAAAATTATATCCCTATCATAAAAATATTATAATCATTAAAAATACCTTTTAAATTACAGATATTTTCCCCGAAATTGCTAGAGGACATAGTCATTCTTGGCTCAGCAAGGAGAGGAGGAAGAGAAAAGTTATGCAAAAAAGATTGTAAGAGAAAGGTAGACCCAAAGAAAAAAAATGGTAAAAAAGAAGGAAGTAAGGGAAGGAGAGAAGGCAGAATTTTGGATACAAGATACTCAGACAGGCAGGGCAAAAACCTACCTAACAGGGAAAAATCACGTGACCTCATTGTTTGCTTTACCTCATCTCAAATATGTCATTTTATTTTTTCAGGGTCACTATTCCCCCTTTCTGCCTATGTATATAAAATTTTATTTTTCAACCTCTGTTTGAAGTGATCAAGGTCCCAGGACCGAAACTTTTTTTAATATGTTTCGTGTTTGGCTCAGCCCCTTTTTTAAAAACTAAAAATATTTTTTCCTCAGTTCGAGGGAGAAGATTTAAGATATAAATAGGTAGTAGGTTGGAGAAAAAGCAACCACCCAGGGAGGTACTACCGTCCTGCCAGGTGACTTTTGGAAAAAAGAAACCTAAAACCCTTTTTTAAATGATGGAGGGATTGTTGGGTTTTTTTTCTGTCTCAAAAAACTAAAGATTTCAGGGTACGTCTTGCTACTTCTCTTCCCTTAGGTCACACTACGCAAACTTTGTACACGTTTTTGTATACACACTAATTGAGTTTTTTTTTAATTTTATCATAATAGTTTTGTTCTTATTGCTTTTCCCTTTCATATCCAGGGGGAAGTGGAAAAAAGAATTTTTCCTCCGTAAGTCAGGGTGTTGTAAAAGTCAACTAAAATGCCGGGAACAATTTAGTAACCCCTTTTCCTGTATAGCTTACAAAAAAGAAGAAAAAAAAACCTAAAAGGGGGATGTTTGAAGGGCGGGATGTTTTTGGAATGATAAGAAAGAGATGATTGTAGTGTTATGAATGAAAAGAAGCTGGATGCCCCTGGTTTTAAGTGAGAAAAAGCTGAAGGGGGTAGGAGAGTTTCAGTGGGGAGAAATAAAGGGGATTAGATCGGGGGTTTAAAAATAGAGTTAGAGCTAAAAAAGGGAATTGGCAATAATGGGGAATAATCAGTTATGGCAGGTAAAGAAAATAAAAATTTAAAATTAAAGGATTATGTGGAGTAAAATAAAGGTTGGATGTAAAAAGTGGGTTATAGTAAGTGTTTATGACCTGGAGAAGAGAGAAGGGGGGAAGAGAGAGAGATTTTGGGAAATGTTGGGAGGGTGGGGAGTTTGAACCAAGTGAGAGAGTACTTGGGTTGGGGACCAACTAAAGGGGGAAAAATGTTGTGGGGGGAGTAGTAGGAAAATTTGGGGTTGGGGGTAAAAAAGGGGGAACCAAAAATTTGACCCATGGGAAAAAGATTTTAATAAGTAACACATATTTTATGAAAAGAGGAAAATAAATACAAGGATGATAAAAGCACGTAAGGAAAGTAGTTTGTTGGATTATGTTTTGGTGGATAAAGGTTGATGAGAGGTTTCAGGATGACTTTTATAGGGGGAAAAGGGATATATCAGATCATTATTTGGTTGTACTACAGTTAGAGAAAAAGGTAGATGGGTCAAAAAAAAATGGAAACAGCAAGTAAGAGAGGGTAAAATTTATAAACTAAGGAGGAGGAAGTTAGGGTGAGATATAAGCAACTATTGGCAGAAAAGGGGGCTGGGCAAGTAGGAGAGGGGGGGGTTGAAGAGAGTTGGGATATTTTTAAAAAATGCAGTTAAAAATGTGGGGAAATTTTTGGGTTTGGAGGGTGGGTACAGGGGGAAAAGGGGGAGGAGTGGGGGAATGAAGAAGAAAGGGTGTGATAAAAAAGAAAAAAGGTGGCAGAGGGGTTTTTACAAAACAAAAGTGTTATTAGAAGACAGAGTAGGGAAGAAAAAAAAAGGTAAAAGGGGTGGTGAGAGAGTAAAAGAAGAGCGGATGAAAGAATGGGGGGGCTCTGTAAAAGAAATTTTGTTGAAAACAAAAAAAATGTTGAGTGAGATAAAAAAGGTAAGAAAGTTTGGGGAACGAATGGATTTGTCAGTTAAAAACAGAGTGGGGGAGTTAGTGGGGATGGGGAGCTGGGGGTTTTGGGGTAAAAGGGGGAATTTTTTGAGGAACTTTTAAATGTCGATAAAAAAAAAGAGGCGGTAATTTCATGTAACGGGGGAGGTACAACATCGTTTGGGAGGAAGAAGAGCAGGAGGGAGTGGGGGGGAGGTGCGGAGGCATTACGTAGAATAAAAGGGGGTAAAGCAGCTGGAATTGACGGGATCATGACAGAAATGTTAAAAGCGGGGGGGGATATGGGCTGGAGGGGTTTTGGTTTTTTTGTTTAATAAAAAGAAAGGGGGGAATGCCCCCGGGGATTGGCAGAAGCATGTATATTTCCCTTTTATAAAAGGGAAGGGGGTAAAAAAAAAAGTGTAAAAAATTTTAGGGGAATAAGTTTTTCTGAGTATACCAGGTAAAGGGATGGCAGGGGTTTTTTTGAAAGAATTAGAGGTAAGACAGAGAAATAGGATTGCAGATGAGCAAGGAGGCTTTAGAGTGGGTAGGGGGGTTTTAGATCAAGTGTTTACAGTGAAGCCCTATATGTGAACAGTATTTAGATAAAAGGTAAAAATTTTTTTTGCATTTATGGATTTAGAAAAAGGGGTATGATAGAGGGGTAGGGGGGCAATGTGGCAAAAGTTGCAAGTGTATGGGAAAAGGTAGTAAGTTTGGGAAAGGTTTTAAAAGTTTTTTTGAGGATAGGGGAGGCTCAGGTTGGGGTTTTGTAGGGAGGGGGATTACTTCCCCGGGAAAAGTAGGTCTTAGACAGGGATTTTAATGCCCCCATGGTTTTTTAATAATTTATAGATGGGGGGTTTTAAAAGAAGAAATGCTAGGGGGGGTTGGGGAGGGGGGGATTTAAAAATTTTGGGGGGTTTAAAAGCAAAAAGGGAGTTGACACAGTTACTTTTTGCTGATGATACCTGGGTTATGGGGGGTTCAAAGAAAAGTTCAAAGGGTTTGTGGACGAGTTTGGGGGAGGTGTAAAGGTAGAAAGTTTAAAAGAACATAGATAAGAGTAAGGTGATGAGGGATCAAACGATTTAAATAAAAAAAAATTGGGTATCACATTGGAGAGAGGGGTTATGGAAAATAAAGTTTTTTGATATTTGGGGGTTTACGTTCAGCGGATGGGTTTCAGAAGGATGAGGTTAACCATAGAATTAGAAGGAAAAGGTGAGTGGGCATTGAGGTATCTGTGGAGACAAAAAAAGTTATCCATGGGGGAAAAAAGGGGAAAGTACGAAAGTATAGTCGTACCAACACTCTTATATGGGTGTGAAAGGGGAATTGGGGGGGGAAGGCAGTGGAGATGTCCCTTTTAAGGGGAATTTTGGGGTAAATATTATGCAGAAAATTAGGGAAAGTGGAAAATTTGGGGGAAGGTGTGGGGGTTACTAAAAGTTATTTGTCAGGGGGGCTGAAGAAGGGTTGTTGAGGTGGTTTGGTCATTTAGAGAGAATGGATCAAAAGAATGACTTGGGAGCGTATAAACTTTGGGGGAAAGGGAAAGGGGGGGAAGGGGGCGTTTTTAAAAAAGGTTGGAGGGAAAGGGGAAAGGGATATTGTGGGCGAGGGCTTGGGCTTCCAGCAAGCATTTAGCGTGTTAGATAGGAGGAATTTGGGGACGAATGGTTTTTGGGGCAAGATCTTTTTGGAGTGGAGAGGGTAACATTTTTTTGAAGGGATTTTAGGAAACCAGGTTTTAATTTTGTTTGGGCTTGAGTCCAAAAGGGGAAAACAATGCCCCAAAATTTTTTAAAAAGGGGGCTGGGATAGTGACAGCTGGGAGGGACAACCCATTTTCGTATCTGAACTCCTCTGCAAAGACAGTGATTATGGGGATGAATGAGGTGAAAGTGTTGAATGATGATGGAAAATTTTTTTCTTTTTTGGGGGTTTTTTTTTTTGGGGGCACCCTGCCCCCGGTGGGGGACGGCCGACTTGTTGAAAAAAATATATATATATATATATATATATATTAATAGGGGAACGCCTTAAGAACAAAAAATAATGGAAAAAATTTAAAAAAAAATAAAAAAAAACTTGTGGAAAAGAATAAAAATAAGTTTCTCTAGATTTTACTTAAAAAATAAATAAAGATAAAAAGACAGTGGCCGTTTTGGTTCTGGTCTGTCAAGGGGGGCGTATGTATGTTGAAAAAACACCACACTGTAGATGTCCAAAGGTGAGATCGTTAACTCTAACACCCTCTAATGCCAGCCAGTCAGGAACTTGAGTCAGAGGGAAATTGAGATCTCCCGTTAAACCAAGGGAATTTTCACGCCAGGTTTTACCCGGAAAACCCGTCCCAGCAGAGCTTTAAAAAACAAAAGAAAAAAATTCTGGACCATAAGTTGACAAACATTTAAAAAAGAAAAAGGTGTTCAATAATGGCCGCCCCTACTGGTAACCAAAATAAAATAAAACAAAGTAATACTCCTGGAAAAATCGCCTTACCCGATTAGGAAAAGAGTGGGAAGGGGAAGTGATTCCCCCCTCTCCCAACCCACAACCCGGTAAAGTAATGCTACCAGGAGTAGAAAGTAAAAACCCCCAACAGACAACCGGGGAAAAGGGGGTTTTAAACCCCAGCCCGCTAGATGGTAGTGCGGGTTTTAACTCTTTAAAGATAATTCCCCGGGTGACTGAACAACCCCAACCTTATTTATACTCCCTTTTTCCCCCACAATATACATACCTATATATATATATTTTCTTTTTTTCAACACGTTTTTCCGTTTCCCACCGAGGCAGGGGGGGCCCAAAAGGAAAAAAAGAAAGCCCTTTTTCATTTAGTAATTTATTCAGGAGAAGGGGTTACTAGGGCCCCTTTCTCCCGGCATTTTAGGGCCTTACGACACGGGATTTTTAGGAGGAAGAATTCTGTTCCACTTCCCCATGGAGATAAGAGGAAATAAGAACAGAAAATAGTAAGAAAATAAAGAAAACCCCCGAGGGTGTTATATATGCTTGTACATGAATGTGTAGTGTGACCTAAGATAAAAGAAGTAAAAGACATACCTGAAATCTTGCATGTTTAAGGGGACAGAAAAAAACACCAGCAATCCTACCATCATGTAAAAAAAACAGGCTTTCGTTTTTCACTCCCCTTGGGAGGACGGTAGTACCTCCTGGGGGTTGCTGAAAAATTGCAGACAGGCGATCAAAAGGGAAGACAAGCCACGGGGGGGTGGGAAAACTTTTTTCAAGTACTTTCACACTTCTCAGTGCGTCATCAGGAGCTAGCAAAAGTTGCAAGGCTGCAACTGAAGGAGTGAGGGGAAATTTTTTTTGGGAATAGCGCAGTGGGGTGGGACGGGTGGGTGGCTCTTTAGAGAGCCCCGCGGGAGTCTTTTTTAATAAAGAAGAAGAGAAAAAATGGGTTGTTTACGACGTAACAACGTAGACAAGAAGAATGCAATAAATAATAGAAAAAGGAAGACCGAGGACGCAGTGTTGAAAAACCCAAAAATTACTCGAAACCAAAAACAAAATACCAACAACCACAAAACACTTTTTAAAAAATCACAAGAGGTCAGATAAAACCGTCGAGTTTTAAAAAAATACAAAGGGAAAACCAGGGGTAAACGCAGCCAGAAAGTAAGAGTGGGGGAGAGAGAGAGAGAAATGAAAATAAGGGGGACAGGGGAAAAAAAATTTCTCCTCTGCTGCTATAAAAACAGTAACAATAAACATAAAATGAAAAAAAAAGGGGGAAATGGGTAACTGCTAAAACGCGGAAAACAATCGTCAGAACACGGAGGCGGGAGGCAAGCCCAAACAAATACCAGAGCAGGAACACACAAAGGCCCCTAACCGACCAAGGAGAAATAGTTCAACTTGCCGGGTTATCCCCGGGGTGAGGGGGGAAAGGGGGTTAGGGAGAAACGTGGGGGGGGAGGGGGGGAACGTGGGGGGAAAAAGGGGGGAACGTGGGGTAAAAAAGGGGGGGAACGGGGGGGGTAGGGAGGAACGTGGACTGGAAGGAGGGGGGAAAAACAAATGGGCGTGTGGGAGGGGAAATTGGACTGAGAGAAGAACATGGGCGTGTGGGGGGAACTTTTTACTGAGGAACGTGGGGTGAGGATGAATATATATACACACAAAATATACTTAACAGTTAACAAACGGGGAAATTATTTTAAAACATTATCTCTGTCTACAACAGGAAGATTCGAACCTCAAATTTCAAAACCCAAAATACGAGTAATTTGTACGAATTTTCACTGGGGGTGGCTGTAAAATAA
>WNWK01057863.1:0-10615 GCA_009830355.1 Cherax destructor | reverse complement strand
GTGGGGGGTCATGAGTTACGGAGGGCCCCGTGTGGCGTCACTCCCCTGGTCACTGCTGGGTGGAGGTCATGAGTTACGGTAGGGCAGGGAGTGTCCATCCCGGGTCACTGCTGAGGTGGATTTACATGGGACCTTCTAGCAAGTCGTTTCAGTATATGAGGTGATTACAGAGACGATCTGAGTAGAAAAATTTTTTTCCCCGCTCAAAGTGGTCGACTTGTGCCCCTTTAAACTCTCTTCACCACACCTCCCTATTTAGATATGCCCCTCCATTACCATAATTCTGAAGAACAACAAAGTCAAATCTAAAGAATATTTATTCATGATACTGTGTTTCAAATGCCTTGTTTTCCCTTGTACCTGCCACTAATTTCCCGTGTGGGTGAAAACATGGATTAAAAGGGAATTACATTTAGCCTGAAAAAAAAATTATATGTCTGTGGTTTACCTGTTTTGAAAAATAACGAGTCCATTCTCATCACGGGGGGAAGAAAGGGAAGAGAAGGCCGCTACGAGTGAAAGTACGTAAAAAGTGAAATTTTAAAGACTTGAATGAAAGTGGGGGAGGGGGTCTGTTTTTTTTGATAATTTCCACTTTCAGATATAAAATTGGGGGAGGGAGGGAAATCCTAAAAATTGCGGTTTTTGAGTCTTCGCTCCCTTTTCATGGACTCTGTCCCCTTTTTCCAAACCCCAAATAACAACCGGTGGAAACCGGGCCCCCTGAAGTCTCTCCTGCTCTCTTTTCCCTTTTCACTCTCTTACCTTTCACTCTTTACCTTTCACTCTTGTGGAAGAAGCTTTCCCGTGCCCGAATTTTCCCTTTGACCTTGGTTTTACAATTTTCCTGGTATTGCCTTTACATAAACTTTTTCCTGCCCTGATTAACATCTAAACTCTTGGCCCCCATTTTTTTTTTTTTTTCCCTCCAATTTTCAAACTTTTCAAACTTTCATGATTCAATGATGTAATCAGGTGAAAAAATCTTGTTCTTAATAATTATTTTAAATTTTCAATTCATTTTTTGTAAAAAAATTTTTAATTTTTTTCATAAACGATTCGAAAATTTATTTTTTTTTTATTTTCTAAACACATGATTTTTTTTTTTTCTAAACACATGATTTTTTAAACAGCGTTTTTTAATGGTATAAAAAAGGGGGATTTGTATTCAGTGTATATACCCGTGGGTTATTATAACCATATATATATATATATATATATATATATATTTTTTTTTTTTTTTTTTTTTTTTTGCAATATATATATATATATAAAAATTATATATATATATATATATATATATATATATATATATATATATATATATATATATATGTATATATATCCTTTTTTTAGGATCAAAGTACTTGTCTGGTGCAATTGCCCTCTTGTATCGATGGTTTTAAAACCAAAACCTTTGACTGGTAACTGGGAACCCAAACAAACCCGAGACGATGGTTTAAACCTAACAGACCAATGATTAACCACAGCCTTTCCTTGGCCCAGTCCACAAACCCCGAGGAGACCCTCCAGAAAAGTGGGGGGTATATAAGGGGGACAGGACTGAGGGGGTTGGGGTACTGCAGATGCTCGCAGGCGAATGTCGTTCCCTTTAAAAATTTTGTCGTTGTCATTTCCGAAAAACTCTTTCTGCTGCTGTGTTAAGCTCTGCAAAAACTCAAAACCCCAGCAGACATCATGGGGTCTAAAGTCATACCACTTTTCTAAGCCCCCCCACCGGCCTAGGCCCCACCACCGTGCCTAGAACCCTCCCCTGCCGACCCCGATCAGTGCCAGGCCCCCCCCGTGCCTAAGCCCCGTCCTGCCCCCGACCCGATCACCGTGCCTGGGCCCCATCACCGTGTCTGAGCCCCCCCCCCCGTGCCTGAGCCCGTCCCCCGCCTGAGCCCGATCCCGTGCCTGAGCCCCATCACCGTGCCTAGAGCCCGATCACCGTGCCCGACCCCCACCGTGCCTAGACCCCATCACCGGCTAACCCGATCACCGTGCCTGGGCCCCATCACCGGCCTAGAACCCGATCACCGTGCGAGCCCACACCGTCCTAAGCCCATCACAGTGTCTAACCACACTTCCCAAGTCTGAAACCCCATCCCGTGTCTAAGCCCCACCACCACACGGGCCCCAAAACCAAACCACACTAGTGAGCAAACCCACCACACACACAAATAGGTAGTAAAAATACAAATAGGTGAGTACACACATACACAAAAATGGGGGGAAAAAAAAAACACAAAAACAAAAACACACACAAAAACAAAACACAAAACACACACACACACAACACAAAACACTGTTTTTGGGGATCTTAATTCCTTCCCCCCAACAGCATCTAAAAAGGGGAAACACATGCTTCTAGTTGCTTCATCTCCTACGGGGAGGTTTCTTCATGTGGGGAGGGGTTTTTCACCCCAAAGGAAATTTTTATTTATTTTCCTTTTTTTCTTGGATCGAACCTGATTGTCTCTTTTTTTCCCAAGGCTGTGTGACCCATCGGGTTAGCGCCCCCATGAAATATAATAAATAATAATAATACAATAATAATAATAACATTTATGACAATAAAAAAAATAAAATTCATTATTATTATTTTTTTTTATTATTAATTTTATTATAGACATTTGATTTTCCCCCAAGATCTGGGGAGAGTTTATTAAAAAAAAAAAAACAGATTTTCAGTTGAAGGTTTATAGTTGAAACGAAAGACAAAAAAGACGCTAGAGCAAGTTTTTTACTCACATCCCCTTTTTAAAATACACCCAGTAAAAAAACAAACCTTTTTTTTTGAGATTACCCGGGAGGGAAAGGGTTTAAATCTTAAAAAAGTCCCCGGGCCCTGGGGTTTGGGGCCGTATATGATTGTAGAAATTTGTAAAGTGGGGGAAAATCGGGTTTTTTTTTGGTAGTCAGGTGAATGTATTGAATAACATACATCTGAAGTGTGTTTTTGTAAAGTGCGGGGTCAGTTAGGGGGAAGTGAAGGCTCGATCCTCCCTCTGTTTTTAAGCTGCTTTAAGTCGTTGACAATAACGATAAATCTTCTCCAACGAAATTCATTTTTATATATATATATATATCCCGGGAAAAAAATCAAAGGGGAAATTTTTAAAAATATGGGGGTTTTTGGGTGTGTGTGTGTGTGTGTGTTTGGGCCCCGGTTTTTGGGTTTCAGGGGCGATTCATGCTCCCGGCCCCCCTCTTCACTGGCCGCTCTTTGGGGCCTCCCCCCCATGAGTTTTTGTGTGTGTGTGTGTGTGTGTATTTTGTGTCAAAAAAATTTTTTAAAAAACCTTTAAACATTTTTTTCAGCTTCTGCTTTTGTTTTTTTAAAAAATATCTTAAAAAATTTTTTAAGCCCGGGTTCCTCCACCCCTTTTTTTTCAACCTCAGGGTCTTGGGCCCCCAAAAACCTTTTTTTGTGTGTTACCAAAAACCCCCGGGGGGCCCCCCTTTGACCCCCGCTGCGTCCGATGGCATTGTGGTGTAAGGAAAGAGGGGCTGGGCGGCGGGGGAGGCGCTGGGGGGGGGGTTGTGGGGAAAAACGGCGGGTGGAGGATTTTTTTGGGGGTGGTGGGGGAGGAAACAGGGGGAAAAAGGGGGGGGTGGTCGGGGGGAATCACAGGCTTTCATCTGCTCCAAAACCGGGGGAAGGAACCCCCAACCCCCACTCCGCCCATCTATTTTGGGGGGGGGAAAAAAAAAATCATGACACGTAAAATCCCGGTGAATGAGACCTTTTAAAAACCCTGTCTCATTCACCCCCCCCTCCCTTTTAAAAAAAAAAAGTCCACAAAAACACATAAAAAAAAAAAATAAAAGTCCACAGATCTACATAAAAAAGAACAAAGGGCCCCCGATCTAAAAAAAATGAACTAAAAGTCCCGATCTCATAAAATGAACTAAAGTCCACAATCTACATAAAAAAGAACTAAGAGTCCCCCAAAAACTACATAATGAACTAAAGTCCCCCCTTTTTTACCCCTTAAAAAAAAAAAAAATTAAGAGTCCCAGAAAAAACAAAAAAATACCAAAGTCCCCAAATCCAAAAAATTTTTTCTAAGATTCTCAGATTTCCAAAAAACTCTTAAAATTTTTTTTTTATTTAGTAACAAATTTTTTAAAAAATAGATAAAAAAACGGCTTAAAATATTTTTAAAAAAAGCTCATTAAAAATTTTCCCAAAAAATACTGTTATGACATGAAAGGCCCTTTTTCCCCCCCCTGAAAGTGAGCTCCGGAATCTTAATGACGCGGGGGGGGCGAAAAAAGAGCTGTGTCATTTTTTGAGCTGCAGCACTTTTTGAGCCCCAGGTCATTAATTTGAACTCCGGGGGCTTGGGGGACCCCTGACAATAAAAGGGGGACGGGGGGAAAGGAAAGGGGGAAAAAGGGACTTCAGGGGAGGGAAAAAAAAAGTAAGCGGGGGAACCCCACAAAGGGAAAAGGGAAAAAAAAGAGAGAGAGAGAGAGAGAGAGAGAGAGAGAGAGAAAAAAAAGGGAAAAAAAAAAAGGGAAAAAAAAGGAAAAAAAAGAAAATTTTTGGTTTTAAAAACATTCACTGCACAAAAACCCCACACAAAGAAAGAAACTTTTTGGGGGCGTTTTGGTCCCACTTGGACCATTAACTAAACACCCACACGGGGAAAGGGGGAAACCCCCTTTTATGAGAAGAATACGGGAAAGGGGAAAAAAAAGGAAGAAGAGACAGTAGGGGGAAAAAAGGGGTCCCCCTAGTTTAGTGGAAGGGGGCCCAGAAAAAAAACCCGGGGGGAAGGGGGCCCCCGGGACCTGAAGTACCTGGAAGGGGGCCCGGGGAAAAAAACCCGGGGAAATACCTAGAAAACCCGGAAGGGACCTAGAAGACATGGGGAAAACCCAGAAGTACCTGGAAAGGGGGCCCAGGGAAAACCTTGGGCAAAGAATTTTTTCCAACCCAAATAACTGCAGTTGTAATGTAAATCTAAATTGTTGAAATAATTTCTTTCTGACTACTTTTTTTATGCCCTGAGGCAGGAAATTTTAAATTTTTTGTATTAAAATAAAAATATAAACCCAGAACTTACAAAGACTGGGTTTTATGTTCAGGTGTTTTTCCAGTTGGTATTTTATATTCTTGTGTAATTATTATTCCAGTTGGTATTTTTATGTTCTTGTGTAATTATTTTCCAGTTGGTATTTTATGTTCTGGTGTATTATTCCAATTGGTTTTTATGTTCTGGTGTATTATTCCAGTTGGTATTTTATGTTCTGGTGTATTATTCCAGTTGGTATTTTATGTTTTTGTGTTATTATTATTCCAGTTGGTATTTTATGTTCTGGTGTATTATTCCAGTTGGTTTTTTTATGTTCTGGTATTATTCCAGTTGGTATTTTATGTTCTGGTGTATTATTCCAGTTGGTATTTTATGTTCTGGTGTATTATTCCAGTTGCGATGTTTTTGTCTTGGTCGGCTGGGGAGCCGACGCACCTGGTTAGGAATATGCAGATAGCCAGTTGCCCCCCTCAAAGGGTTTGGGAGATTTCTTAGTTGAAAAAAAACTCAGAGAGAGAGAGAGAGAGGGAAAGGGGGGGGGGGAGACAAAGGCCTCTGTGCTCGGTTGGACTTTCGGTCATTTGCTCGAGACCTTCAGATGGCTCACCTATCATCCCACCAAGCTAACACAATAAATCACGGTAATATTCCATCCCATAAAAAAATAAAGCTACGCTATGCAATGGCGTCACATTACTGAGAGAAAACAACTCGAAATCTAAATTGGGAAAACTGAAGCTCACTTGTGAAGTATTTTCCAGAATAGAACACGACACGAAAACTGAACCCAAGTGTCTGACCATTGTTTACACGGCTGGAGACCTGTCCAGGTGCTTACTCTGACGCTAAGCTCCAGTTTCTCCTGAAAGGCTTCAACTAAATGGTTTTTTCTTTTATTTTGATCAAGTAGGATCTGCTAAGGGGTGTTGGTTTTCTAAAAAAAAGGGAGGGGGATAGGATTTCCCCAGGGAAAAGTAGGATTTGTTGAAACTAGGTAGGATTTACTAAAACAAGGGAGGAGGTGAAAGTAGATCAAAACACACACACACACACACACACACACACACACACACACACACACACACACACACACACACACACACACAAACCCCTTTCTCAGAAAATTTGCCATTCATTATCTTCTCTATTGCTTTCATGATGGATTGAAAACATCATGAAAGCAATGGGGAAAATTGGAACCACTAACTAAAAGGGGTTTAAGAAGAAGAATCCGCCAGTCAAAGTAATTTTCAAAGCAGAATTGACTCGAAACAGGATCCTGCAGGAGAAAGCAAGACAAGGGATATGTCAGAGTACCGGAGGGTGTATCTCGACCCCACAGAACACGGGAAGAAAGACAGAAACTGAAAAGAGGGTACAGAGACAAAAGGAGAAAGAGAGATGGACAGGAGAACCCAGACTCAGGAGGAAGCTCTAACACAACCACCTTCAGATGTTCCCCAACCTGGACAACCCCAAAGCAACCAAACAACCTAACCCAAAAACACATCCATACCCAATGATTCCACCCACCTCATTACAAACTCCACCTTCACACCAACCACCCATAGTTCCCCATCAGATCTCCCACTTTCCCAACCCCAACATACCCCCAGACTACGGTTTTAGAAAAAGAAGTTAAAGGTTTGGTATACAAATGCAGATGGTATAACAAATAAATGTGAGGGGTGGCATGAAAGAATAAAGGAGACATCCCCAGACATAATAGCACTCACAGAAACGAAACTCACCAGGATGATAACAGATGCAATCTTTCCACCCGGATATCAAACCTCAGGAAAGATAGAGGGAGCAGAGGGAGGAGGGGGGTTGCACTGCTCATTAAGAACAGGTGGGGATTTGAGGAAGTGGAAGGAATGGATGGAATGGGTGAAAGGGACACATAGTAGGAACAATTCAGTCTGAGGGCCATAAGGTGGTAATTGCTGTAATGAAAAACCCACCACAGAACTGCAGGAGGCCAGAGAAGAATACGACGGAGCAACAGAGCAATGGTAGAAAACTAGCCGAGGTAGCCAGAAGAGCCCACATGGGGAGACAAAGTTACTAGTTATGGGTGATTTCAATCACAAAAGATTGATTGGGAAAACCTGGAGCCCCATGGGGGTCCTGAATCATGGGGGAGCCAAGATGATGGATGTGGTACTGGAAAACCTCATGCATCAACATGTTAAGACACTACCAGCGAGAGAGGTGGGGATGATCCCGCAAGACTCGACCTAGTATTCACCTTGAGTAGTTCGACATCGAGGATATCACGTATGAAAGGCCCCTTGGAGCTAGTGATCATTTGGTTCTGTGTTTTGATTATATAGTTGAGCTACAAGTGGAGGGGAACAGGAATAGGAAGGGAGAAACGAAAACTACAAGGGGGACTACACAGGCATGAGGAACTTCCACAAGACGTTCAGTGGGAGAGAGAATTGGCAGGAAAACCAGTAAAAGAAATGATGGAATATGACAACAAAATGCAAAGAGGCAGAGGAGAGGTTTGTCCCCAAGGGAAACAGAAGTAATGGGAAGACCAGAACGGAGTCCTTGGTCACCCAGAGGTGTGGGAGGCAAAAAGTAAGTGTAATAGAGAATGGAAAAAGTACAGAAGACAAAGGACCCAGGAAAATAAAGAGATTGCCGAAGAGCCAGAAACGAATATGCACAGGTAAGAAGGGAGGCTCAGGACAATATGAAAATGATATAGCATCAAAAGTCAAGTCTGACCGAAGCTGCTGTATAGCCACATCAGGAAAACAACAGTCAAGGACCAGGTAATCAGGCTGAGAAAGGAAGGTGGGGAGTTCACAATAAACGACCAAGAGGTATGTGGGAGCTCAACATGAGTTTTAAAAGGGTATTTACACGGAGACGGGGAAGGACTCCAGGAATTCAAAAATAGGGAGGTATACCAAAAGTGCTGGATGAAATACACACAACCGAGGAGGAGGTGAAGAAGCTGCTATGTGAACTCGATACCTCAAAAGCGGTGGGACCGGACAACATTTCTCCGTGGGTCCTTAGAGAGGGAGCAGAGTGTTGTGTGTGCCACTAACACAAATCTTCAACACATCCATTGAAACTGGGCAACTACCTGAGGCGTGGAAGATGGCAAAAGTAGTCCCAATTTTAAGAAAGGAGACAGACACGAGGCATTAAACTACAGACCTGTGTCACTGACGTGTATAGTATGAAAAAGTCATGGAGAAGACATCAGGAGGAGAATGGTGGAGCACCAGAAAGACACAAGTTATAAACGACAACCAGCATGGTTTCAGGGAAGGAAAATCCTTTTCACAAACCTACTGCAGTTTATGACAAGGTAACAGAAGTAAGACACGAGAGAGGGGGTGGATAGACTGCATTTTTTGGACTGCAAGAAGGCGTTCGACACAGTTCCTCACAAGAGATTAATGCAAAGCTAGAGGATCAGGCACACGTAACAGGAAAAGCACTGCAATGGATCAGAGAATATCTGACAGGGAGGCAACAACGAGTCATGGTACGTGACGAGATGTCAGAGTGGGCACCCTGTGACGAGTGGAGTTCCACAAGGGTCAGTCAGGACCTGTACTGTTTTTGGTATGTGAATGACATAACGGGGGATAGACTCAGAAGTGTCCCTGTTTGCAGATGATGTGAAGTTAATGAAAAAAGAAATCAAATCAGTCGAGGATCAGGCAGGAATACAAAGAGACCTGGCAGGCTGCAAGCCTGGTCCAGTAACAACCTTTAATTTAACCCTGCCAAATGTAAAGTCATGAATATCGGGAAGGGCAAAGAAGACCGCAGACAGAGTATAGTCTAGGTGGCCAAAGACTGCAAACCTCACTCAAAGAAAAAAAATCTTGGGGTGAGTATAATCCGAGACACATCTCCCGAGGCACATCAATCAGATAACTGCTGCAGCATACGGGCGGCTGGCAAACCTAAAATAGCGTTCCCAAAACCTCACCAAGGAACATTCAAGACTCTGTATACCATATACGTCAGGCCCATACTGGAGTATGCAGCCCAGTTTGGAACCCACACCTGGTCAAGCACGTCAAGAAATTAGAGAAAGTGCAAAGGTTTGCAACAAGACTAGTCCCAGAGCTAAGGGATTGTCCTACGAAGAAAGGTTAAGGAAATCGGCCTGACGACACTAGAGGACAGGAGGGTTAGGGGAGACATGATAACGACATATAAAATACTGCGAGGAAAGATAGGTGGACAGAGACAAGATGTTCCAGAGAGGGGACACAGAAACAAGGGGTCCAATTGGAAGTTGAAGACTCCTATGAGTCAAAGGGATGTTAGGAAGTATTTCTTCAGTCATAGAGTTGTCGGAAGTGGAATAGCTTGGAAAGCGACGTAGTGGAGGCAGGAACCATACATAGTTTTAAGACTAGGTTTATAAAGCTCATGGAGCAGGGAGAGAGGACCTAGTA
Organism: Cherax destructor; assembly: GCA_009830355.1. Taxonomy (NCBI): domain Eukaryota; kingdom Metazoa; phylum Arthropoda; class Malacostraca; order Decapoda; family Parastacidae; genus Cherax; species Cherax destructor. The sequence goes on along the minus strand of WNWK01057863.1, from coordinate 1,122 downwards.
GCAATCAGTGAAGAGGCGGGGCCAGGAGCTATGACTCGACCCCTGCAACCACAAATAGGTGAGTACAAATAGGTGAGTACACACGCACATAATTCATTGACAGTATACCCTAACATACAACAGTATACCACATACAACAGTATACCACAACATGCAACAGTATACCATAACATACAACAATATAACATAACAGATAACACTATACCTAGACATACTACAGTGTACTACAACAAACAACAGTATACGACAATTATATCAATATAAATATACCAGCACCGCCAGGACATCCCACCGTTGTCACCAAATATATCAACAAACTTGAATATCCGGTGGGGTAATAATAACAATAATAATAATAATAATATAGTAGTGTGTGTGTGTGTGTGTTCGGTGGCCCCAGTCACAGCCTAAGGCCAAGGCAAACGTATTGCTGGTAGAGGTGTCTGGCGAGAAGTGAGAGGGGTACAGCATCTCGCCCAGCCAGCTCTGGGTTTGAACTCGACCCACCAGACGGCAGCACGAGGCCTAGTGGCGTGAGGGGTGAAACGCTAAACCCGACAGAAGTTACGCTACAACAGTACACAATAACAGATAACAGCATATACTAACAAATAAAGGCACCTCGCAACAGATAATGAGGCACTACAACAGATAATCAGACACTCTTACCGGTGACAGCACACTACAACAGTTAACGGTACAACACAACAGTTAACGGCACACTAAAACGTTCGGACGCAAAACAGTTAACGGCACCAGAACAGTTAAGGTACACTACAACAAATAACGGGCAGGGAACAAAAACGGAAAAACTTATTTCAAACAGGGGAAAAGCACCGTTACACTCGAAAAGGGGACAGTCACCAGCAGGGTCAGCGTTCAGTCCGTCCGGCAAAGGTAGTGGGGGGAAAGGGGGGGGTGTGGGCGTGGGGGGGGGTGGGTGTCGGGGGAGTGTGGTGTCCGAAAAACGAAAAAATCGTTAGCATCCCCGGGGAAAGAAAAGGATGGTAATGTTAAGATGGTGAATACGAATGATGGGAAATGTTGCCTTCATTTCCCCAAAATTAATGATATGTTGCTCCGAGAATGCATGTGGACCCACACACACACAGTAGAGGCCAG
>WNWK01057862.1:0-5000 GCA_009830355.1 Cherax destructor | reverse complement strand
TACAGTCTTTGCCCCCACAAGCCTGTACTCCGTCTGCGGTCTTCTTTACCTTCACAGTCTTCAAAAATTTGCACATGTCAGACCAGACATGCAGCCTTTCCCTTTGTAGTCTTTCCTGGTCCGTATGTATTTGTATTCTCCTCTATTGTTTCACATCATATGCAAACCGGGATACATCTGACTATACCATCCGTCTTGTCGTTCAGTTATACAAGAAATAGTATATGTATATGTGTGTGCGTGTATATGTGTAGGTGTGTGTGTACTCACCAGTTGTGGTTGCAGGAGTCGATTCATAGCTCCTGGCCCCCGCCTCATCGCTAGTATGTGTGTGTGTGTGTGTGTGTGTGTGTGTGTGTGTGTTTGTACTCACCTAATAGTGGTTGCAGGGGTCGAGTCTCAGCTAATGGCCCAGCCACTTCGCTAGCTGCTATTGGTTTCACACACTCCAGGTTATGGGAACCCTATCGTACCTATTCTTAAAACTATATATGGATCCTGCCTATACTACTTCTCTGTTTACTTCGTTCCACTTCCTGACCACTCAAAGGCTATAAAAGTATTTCCTAACATCCCTGTGACTCAACTGTGCTTTAAACTTCCAGCTGTGAGCTCGTGAATCTGAAACTTGCCTCCCAGACTCTCCCCGTCCATCCTGTCAATGCCTCTCATTATTTTGTACGTCGTAAACATGTCATCTTTGTCCTTCTGTCCTCTTGTGTTGTCAGGTTTAGCTCCTCTAGCCTCTCATACTTCATATTCCTCAACTCTAGGACTACTTTAGTTGGTAACTAGTCCCATAATTATGTTCCATGCTGGCACTGCATATTCTATGACATACCTAATATATAACGTGTATAAAGTCGTGATGCCTCCTAGTTGATGATCCTGAAACCTACTTTTAAATTTGCAAGTCTCGCGTATTCTGCAATCATTATTCAGTTTATGTTTGCCTTATGCGAAATGCTTGGAGCTATGCTCACCCTGAGGTGAGCAACCTCTTCTACCCCGAGCTGAATATTGTTCCTGGACGTCCCCGTCCTTCTCTGGTTTTCATAACTTTGCATTTATTGGGGTTAAATTTCAGTTGCCATTTATCAGTCGAATCCATCCATAAGCTTGTTGAAGTCTAAGTACTGGATCCTTTGAATCCCACTTGTCACACTTGCCAATTCCGAGTAACTTGTTGCTTCCTTCCCGATAAGAATTCCTGAGAGTAACTCGTTGCTTCCTTCCCGATAAGAATTCCTTGATCCACTGTATTGCCTTCCCTGCAATTCCTATCTGCTCCTACAGCTTTTGTGCCTTCTTGGAATCCAAAGATATCTGGTCCACCTATCCTTCTCTCTCCTGCCTAACTTTTGAAACCTAATCATAGAACTACGGAAGATATGTGAGACACGATTTACCATCTCGAAAACCGTGCTGGTTGTCATTTATTAATCCCCTCTTTTCCAGGTGCTCTACTACTCTTCTGATAATCTTCACCAAAACCTTACATACCATACATATTAGTGACGCTGGGTTGTAATTCAGTGCCACCTGTCTCTTTTTTTTTAATACTATGATTATATTTGTTGTTTTTTTTCCAGACGTCTGGAAGTTGCCATTTCCATCGATGTTAGTGGTTCACAGAGTTCCTCTGCTTCTTATTGCACAGAGCCCAAGGTTGGCACCATAGCTAGCCTAACAAAGTTCCGAGATACGACTAGTTTTACTGGTTCTTGCCTCTGGGACCCTTGTCGTACATATCTTAAAAATCGATGTGTGAAGTTTGCTTTCTCTACTTCCCCGTGAAATTCATTAATTTTCCTGACTTCCCTGGAGCTGCAGATGTTAGTTTTTCCTGCAGTATCTCTATCGTATTTACTTTTATAATTTTTATTCATTGCACCTTGTTCCCGATACCCTTCTTTGAAACAGCCTCCCATTTTTGGGAGTATCCTGTGCATTGTTAATATGTCTCTCTAATCTCTTCTTTTTCGTAAGTTCATTAAGTGTCTTTAGTCTCTTCACGTTGCTCATTGCACTCATATTTAGGACTAATTTTGTTGCGCGCCTCTACACATTGTTTAGTTTCTTTACATTCCTTTCCAGGTGTGGACTCCCTACTCAGTAAGAAATCTGATATATATAGTGCACAAAGTTTTGAATGACGCTTTGTAAACGTTCCTGGTTTCTTTACATTCATTGCATGACAATGAATTGAGAATCACCGGGGCAGCCACAACCACATGCAGCCAGTGTCCCAACTAACACAGCCGGCATGGCTATCTAACACTTACAGACCGTCAGACATAAGCCGTCCAATAAGTTATACGTCATTATTGTATAATTATATAGATAACTATAGACTGATTTACACTAGGCTAACATAGAATAACAAATATTATTTTTTTTTTACTGAATTATAGAAGGTACAAATCAACAAATTGTTTTGTGTGGGAGACGCTTTCTACTTGAATGGTAAACTAGTTTGTTGAAATAATTAAAAGTACATCAACCGAGTAGGTTCAGCAGCATTACAAAACGTCATTCAGAACATTGCATACTACATATATCACAATTATTATTGAGTATGGAGGTTCAGCTTGATAGATAATGTAAAACATAAAGACCAAAAATCCACGATATCATGGCTGGAACAGTACACAATGTGCTGGTTATCTGTATATTGTGTATGTAGAACATAATTGGGCGGATTACATCTAGCAGTTTGATAACGTTAGTCCACCCATGAACTCTGTTTAAGTTTGAGGACTGGCTGCATCCTGTGACTGGCTGCATCCTGTGACTGGCTGCATCCTGTGTCTGGCTGCATCCTGTGACTGGCTGCATCCTGTGTCTGGCTGCATCCTGTGACTGCACAGTTGAGTCTCATTTTATTGTCCTGTTTCTCTTTGACTCATGAACGAAGGACGACTCAATTTGCCGCTCAGTGATTCACAAACAATGAAAGGACTAAGCTTAATCATTTCCTCGTGTTGATGGCTCCTTTGTTTACCTCTCGCCATTCTAAATATACTTCACGTCCTGTGACTCGTATGCCTCATTAACCTCCATCTACGTTCCCTTCAAAACACCTACTTGAATTTGTGAATTATGAGCTTCAGGTTTTGCAGATACTTTTAACGTCATACTGATGGACTGTTTCTGAAGTTGCATCTTTGGTAAGTTGAGTAAAGAGTATATTTCTGAAATTGTAGCTAGGTAGACGTACTTCCTAGGCATTTCTCCTCGCAGTTTGTATTTCTCACTTCGTTCTTGTTTCTCTTTGCTGAATATCCAATCTTTCTACGTTCCTCAAGAATTTTTTACGGATGAAAAATCCTCATAACTCTGGTTACTTGGATCCGACACCAACCTTCAGGTAAAACTTTGGTCTTTTTCAATTAACTTTACATATAATTGGATGCAGCCACTTCATGTTAAAGTGTTGACCGAACCTAAGTTGCATATAATGTCTAGAGCTTCTTTATCTACATTCATGAACGAACATTCTGTTTAGTCACCGTGCATTTATTCCAATATAATTACTTGGACTGAATTCAAGCAGATACGTTTTCGAGCACTGATGTAGCAGGTCATAACCAACTTGACTTTTTTGGAATGCCATCTTAGTTAGGTTTTCCCCTAAACTTTTGTGTCGCCACCAACAGTGACATGTAATATTAGGGCTCCAGGTAAGTTGTATATTTATATAAGAAACAGTACAGTTCCCAGGATGGATCTTTGAGAGATGATTCTAATGGTAATATTCGCTGATTCTTATCATTCATCGTTCGCCATAACTCCCTGAGTTTTATTTGTCAGGTGTTATTTTAATCATTATTTTATTTTCACTGCTATTTGTATTTGTCTTTAAAGTTTGTGTGTCAGTCTCTGGATGTTTTTTTTTTTATTTTTTTTTTTTACCATGCCGAAGAAATAAGTTTAACTTATTTTCCTCTTTCAAGTCTAATCTCCATATATAAGTCATGTTTTTGTATGGTTTGTAATACGTGATTATTTTTTGTATCTTATGTGATATTATAATTTTTTTCCTTGATATTTTCTAGTGATGTATGTTAGTTACATATCCGTCCAACTAGTATTACATTCACCTTATCCATTTAAATTTAGGCTAGTTGTTTACTTGGTACAGCAGCGGCTTCTTTCAATATTCTTTTCGGATTTTTTCATTTTTGTTTTCATTTTTCCTTTCATTCCTAGCTTTCTCTCTTGACCCAGAAGGTTCTCTTTGGGTTTTTTTTTTTTTCTGTATGGGGGATGAATGCTTCCACAGATTTATTTTTCTTAATGTCTGTATTCGAATTTTCTCATCCTGTTGTAATAAAATAGATAAATGAAGGTCTATTATTCCATATCTTTTACCCCATGCTTCGTGTTACCGACTTTTCGGTGTATTTACAAGACAGATTGATCAGGCAGATGTATTAAAAGTGGGCGTGTTTTGAAGTTATTCTTTGGAATTAGGCCCAAATATTTAAAAAAAAAATCGATAGGGTTATGTTTTGCATTTCTCACATATTTCACAGAATTACTAAAGAAAATATAAGTTTTATAGTCATTGATTTTCCTATCCATTACTTTGCATCGCATGGTTAACAGTAATACTGGTCTGTAGTTGCATGCTTCCTGACCGCCACTCAACTGGGTTACCTAACCTGTCTTCCAGTTTCTGGCAGGTGTCCCATGTCGACTCACTTCTTGTACAGTCTCCGCCAAAAAAAAAATCGTTGATGTGTAACGTAAAAAAGAAGTTTGTCATCGATCGTTTATTAATAAGAAAGGATTAAAAACGTAGTGAAAGATAAAGGTCAAATGACTAAATATCGATGTTTTGTATTTTCTGTTTGCTTATAACTATACGCGCATTTTATGCATCCATTTACAAGCATTTTTTATGGCAAACATTTTTTCTATGCGGAGTGAAAATCTCAACTAGAGATTTGGACTGTGCTTCTCCCTTATGCAGAATACATGATAATACTTTGTCA
>WNWK01057861.1:0-10616 GCA_009830355.1 Cherax destructor | reverse complement strand
CTACCAATGTCTCATATGCTGCAGCCGTTAACAACTTCATGAAGATCCTGTTCATGCCATTTAGTGCCACTCCATACAGTTCCTCCATATCAATGTTGTATATATCTCGAAGAATAGTAGGTATTACTGTAGCCGCCACAGCAGGTTGAATTACTCCTGTAACCATGTCTATGCAGACGGTGTTGATGCGGCATCTGCCCACCACCGCCATGACAGTGAAAATAAAGTTGCTCACAGTCACCACCAGGGGCCAGAGACCAGAGTAGCACACCCTTCTCTCACGAGAGCTGGGTGGCGAACGTTAGCAGCATTACACTAGTGAGGATAGGCTGCTCGGGTGTGGGAATTGTCAGTCAAACAACGCGCGGACACTTTGATGCAGTCTTGTAAGATGATGCCACATGTGCTGCATTATAACACACATAAGTAAAATTTATGTATTTATATACCAAGATTTTTTTTTTTTTTTTTTTTGGGGGGGGGATATGTACCCTGATATGTAATACTTGCGTATTACATATCAAAGAAACATGGGATAAGCGTATAGCTATCGTTCATTTTCAAAGATCGTTGTAATAATATAATTTGGGCACAAGTAAAGTAAGTCTAAGAATATATTAGTTGTAAAAGCAAACTGAGAGGTAGTGATCATTATGAAGCATTGCTTTGTCTCTTCCTGTCTACTCAAAACCGTTCTTTCACTGCACTTTCCTACCCCAATCCTTCCCTTCTTCGTTCTTGCCATCCCTCTTAATGGTCTAACAAAAAAAAACTGAGATTATATAAACTCCAGTAGACAAATAAAACTAATTCTAATTTTAACTCACTTTCTCACCCTTCAACACGTCTGCAGAGTATAATACATCATGACTAAAAACAGACTGGCGACCATATTTGTTTAGCACTTGATGCTTAATAGAGCCACCAGCTGTTGCTGGACGCATCTTGTTCAGCAGTTGATGGATCCACCAAACTTTTTCTGTACTCATGATGTCGGCTACTTGATGAGCCGACGAACCAGTTTCTGTACGCATCCTGCACAATCCTTGATAACCCCTCCTAGCTGTTGCTGTACGCATTTTGCTTCATTCTTCTTGGATCCACCTGGCACTTGTTGTAAGCATCTTGCCCAGCCATTGATGTATTCACTTGGCTATTCCTGTAAGCATCTTGTTCAACCAGTGGTGGATCCATCTGGGTTTTACTATAGTATCATTTCTCAGTGTTTGATGAATCTAACACCTTGATGCTCAACCCAACCTGTTTCTTCAGCAGAACAACACATTTTTCACGAAAGGCGTGAGTCACGGAAACATAATGCATTAATGGGAGTGGGTATCCCCAGTGAAGCTGAGAACACACACACAGGCTTCCTGATGAGGTTGACCTGACCACGCCCTCTCCTGGGGGTATGATTTATACCAAAATGTCTCTTGCTGCTGACGCCGCTACTGTTGTCGCTGCTGCTGCTACTGTTGTAGTCGCTGCTGACGTGCTCTTGGAGTCTGTTGTTACACTTTCCCTCCTGCCGTTTCGGCCTTAACCGCCACGATGGTAACGCCCATACTTGAAGTGTTAGTCTGTGATTCCCCCAATTTACACTTATACTCACCCAAATGACTGTAAACATAAAATTTTGAATAAACCTATTGCCTAACAAATCTTAAACTAGTCATAAGTTTGCCTGAGATACTCCAATATAGGAGCTTTATTAGAAAGTGTTTCAAGCCAAGACAAAACCATTCTCATTGCTAATTTAATAAACTGTAATGCTGTTACCTAGCTCCAATATCAATTTGTTCCATAACCTGTATCAATATAGATTTAGAATTATTATTAATCTGCCCGAAATGCCTAGCCATGCTAGGCATGATAGTGGCCCTCTTTGTAATTAATTTCCTACAATATGTAAATCACACATTGTAACCAATATTTCATATGTAAACCCTACATTGTAACCTTTACAGATAAATAAACATTTGTATTTGTCTGAATAACAGACGATGCATCACAAAGTTTGGCCTAGTCACCCACGAGACGGTCTTTGTGGCGTAATTTTTTGTGAGGAGCTCCCGTGCACACGTCTCTGTGACTCATTTGTTATCTTTAACTTCCGTCTCAGCACCCTTGTTTCTTGTCCCCTGCTTTAAGCAGCCTGAGTCTCTCTTATGGAATTCACTATCATGTACGTACTTCGAAATAATGTCGTAAGGCACATGCAAATGTAAAGTGAGGTGTCACTGATAGGTTAGATGTACGTATTTTGTAGTGTGACATATGTCCTGTAATGTGACGCGTGTCCTGTAATGTGACGCGTGTCCTGTAATGTGACGCGTGTCCTGTAATGTGACGCGTGTCCTGTAATGTGACGCGTGTCCTGTAATGTGACGCGTGTCCTGTAATGTGACTGCGCGTGTCCTGTAATGGGGACGCGTGTCCTGTAATGTGACGCGTGTCCTGTAATGTGACGCGTGTCCTGTAATGTGACGCGTGTCCTGTAATGTGACGCGTGTCCTGTAATGTGACGCGTGTCCTGTAATGTGACGCGGTGTCCTGTAATGTGACGTCTGTGTGACGCGTGTCCTGTAGAGCTGTCTGTAATGTGACGCGTGTCCTGTAATGTGACGCGTGTCCTGTAATGTGACGCGTGTCCTGTAATGTGACGCGTGTCCTGTAATGTGACGCGTGTCCTGTAATGTGACGCGTGTCCTGTAATGTGAGCGTGTCCTGTGTGGCGTGTCTGTAATGTGACGCGTGTCCTGTAATGTGACGCGTGTCCTGTAATGTGACGCGTGTCCTGTAATGTGACGCGTGTCCTGTAATGTGACGCGTGTCCTGTAATGTGACGCGTGTCCTGTAATGTGACGCGTGTCCTGTAATGTGACGCGTGTCCTGTAATGTGACGTGTGTCCTGTAATGTGACATGTGTCCTGTAGTGACATGTGTACTGTAATGTGGCATGTGTTCTATAGTGCTCACCTATTTGTGGTTGCTCCATGAGCTTTATCAAACCTCGTCTTTAAAACTACGTATGGTTCCTGCCTCCATTACGTCACTTGCCAGACTATTCCACTTCTTGGCAACTCTGTGACTAAAGAAATACTTCCTATTATCCCTTTGACTCATCTGAGTCTTCAACTTTCTGTGTCCCATTTCTGGAACATCCTGTCTCTGTCCACCTTGTCAATTCATCGCAGGATTTCGTATGTCGTTATCATGTCTTCTCTAACCCTCCTGTCATCCAGTGTCATCAGGCCGATTTTCCTTAACCTTTCTTCGTAGGACATTTCCCTTAGCTCTGGAACTAGTCTTGCTGCAAACCTCTGCACTTTCTCTAATTTCTTGACGTTCTTGACCAGGTGTGGGTTTCAAACTGGTGCTGCATAGTCCAGTATGGGCCTGACGTACACGGTGTACAGTCTTGAATGATCCTTACTAAGGTATTGGAATGCTTCTCTCAGGTTTGCCAGGCGCCCATATGCTGCAGCAGTTATCTGGTTGATGTGCGCCTCAGGAGATGTGCTCAGTATTATACTCACCACAAGATCCTTTTCCTTGAGTGAGGTTTGCAGTCTTTGGCCACCTAGCCTATACTCTGTCTGCGGTCTTCTTTGCCCTTCCCTGACCTTCATAACTTTGCATTTGGCGGGGTTAAATTTGAGACGCCAGTTGCTGGACCAGGATTGCAGCCTGTCCAGGTCTCTTTGTAGTCCTGCCTGATCCTCATCCGATTTAATTCTCCTCATTGACGTCACATCATAGTGTGATATGTGTTGTGTCCTTTCAAGGTAGGCGAAATTGCAGACCTTGAGAATGTACAGAGAACTTTCACAGCATGATACTCCTTGCATTTGAGTGCAAGGAGTATGGCAAACAGTTCTGTCTGAAGGGTAGAGGCCCAGTTATTGATGTGTGCTCCAATTTCTTTAAGAGAGCCATCACTCTGTATGACAACAGCTGCACCAGTGGATTGGTGAACAGAACCATCAACGTAAATAATTTGTGAGAGAGTGTGCTGTGTGACTAAGTTATCAATATAGCTTAAGGCATCATGTTTGGCTTCAAGGCGAAGCTTTGGTTGTGATTTTAGAAGTAGTTTGGGGGGAAATGGAGGGATGGTAGTTTGGAAAGGGGTAATATTCCATGGAGCGGAGAAGTGCCGCTGTTGCCTTACTTGACATAGATCATGTATCTGATTCATGCAGAGGTCAGTTCCAGTTTTTTCGATCCATCTGGAGGGATGTTCGCCAGTGGTGAGGAAAGTTTGGAGGGCTTCTGTGCATGGGTTTGAATGGGCTTGCCTGAGCATATTAACCCCAATTAGGATATTTCTTTCAGTAACACGATCTCTGATGCTAGGAATATCAAGTTCTTTCTGCATATTTAAAATTTTGGCAGTACGAGGGCATCCTAAAATGATCCTCATTGCTTCGTTCTGCAGTTTTTCCAGCCCTCCAAGCTTCCAGTCAGACACAAGAGCAAGTAGTGGCGCAGCATAATCAACCAATGATCTAATATAAGCAAGATACATCATTTTCACAATTTTAATATTAGCACCATACCTGGGGTGAAACCCTGCCACAACTCGAAGTGCTCTCAGCCTTTCTTTGTATTGACGACAAAGTCTCGTTACAACAGGTCCAAGTAGTGGGACCTCAAAGCCTAGATACCTGTATCTGCTTACATATTCTAGAAGAGACCCATCATGCAACTGGATCTGGTGAACTGTGCCTCTCAGTCGAGGAGGACGCCTATTGAGTATCTTTGTTTTATCAGTAGAGATTATCAACCCCAGGTCCTGACACGAGGCTAGTACATGGTTAAGGATGTTTTGGGTGTTGGAGAATCCGGTGGTGTGAATCATTATATCATCAGCAAAACTAATCATATAATGATGGGGCTGGCTAGGCATAGCATTAAGTAAGGCATTAATTAGAATATTGAATAGTGGGACTGAGCACACCTCCCTGTGGGGTTCCTAATTCAAAGTCTTTAGTTATACTTCTGTGCCCCTGGAACAACACAGAAGACTTTCTGTTGGACAGGTATCCTTTAATCCAGCGGAGAAGCCATCCTCCAATATCCATTCTGGCAAGCTCACTAATGATTACATGTCGGTTGGCTACATCAAAAGCAGATTTAAGGTCAAAGAAGGTAGTGTATGAGCTGTCAGTGTGCATGGTGAGAAAGGTGGCTATGCAATGATGCACACTCCTTCCATGCATGAAACCATGCAACCAGGGGGACAAAAATTGTTTGATTCTGTACATGAGATGATTAAGAATCATCCTCTCGAATGTTTTACACAAGCAGCTAGTAAGAGATATTGGGCAAAATTAATTTTGTTGATTGGGCTTAGAAATTGGAATGATGAGGCTGTTGGTCCAAGATTTAGGGAGCTTCCCAGTTACATAGCTCATGTTATATAATTCAAGTAAGGGATTACCTGGTACTCGACACAGCAATCTGAGTATGTTGTAAGTAATACCATCCTCACCAGGCGACGTGGAGTTGCCCTTAGTTAGTGCTGCATCAAGTTAGTGAAGGGAATGTTACAGTCATCTTCCTTGCTGAGCATAAAACAAACAAGTCTCTTCCTAGAATCATATTTGTCATTTAATTTCGCCTGTGTGGTACTGGGAAGATTGTCATAGCTAGATGTAGCAGCCCATGCAGTGACTAGCTCATTCGCCCTATGTAAGGGATGAGGGTGCGCGATCTGACCAGTTCTGTTACCCTTAATTCTATTTATGTCCCTCCATGCCCGGGTAAGTGGAGTGTGAGCATTGAGACTATTGACAAATTTTTCCCAGTCAGTTTGCTGCAGCTCTGTCATACGCTCTCTGGCAGCCGCAAGGGCAGTTTGAAAGAGCTTCAGCATTCCAGGGGTACGATGTTTTCTATAGGCTAGGCCTAGTCTGCGAGCAGTACTTTTCAGTGTTCGAAGTTTAGGATCATTGTAATAAGTATGGTTTATATGGGAGGTATGATTATTATGGAAGTTGGTTGGGTTTAGAGTTCCAGGAGGTTTCAGAGATGGCTCTAAGTAGTTCTGAATACTGCTCACAAGGTCATTGTTAAAGGTCTCAACAGAGGAACACTCATAGGAATTATACCAGTCAGTCACATATGCAACAAAGTCATCATGCTGATCAGGTGGAACATTAAAATGTTTCCGTTTGAATATCCCACCAGGAAGGATAGTATTACCAATATCTAGTGAGGTTAGCCTTGGGAAATGGTCTGATGATATATCTGATACAGTGGTAGACTCACAGCTGGCAGAAGCAATGTTGAAGCCAAGGCACAGATCAAGGATGCCTCCATAGATATGTGTGGGTTCAAGGTCACCTACAATTTGCACATTATCATGACTATTTAACAGTGACAACAGTTGGTTACCATTACGATTACAGTGGACCCCCGAGTTTCGAAAGGTTCTTACTTCGTAAACTTCGTGTTTCGTAAGCTTTTTACGACTTCGAGAATCGTAAAACCGCTCGTGTTTTGTAACGTATTAGACCTGTCCGCCTGCTCCGCGCCTGCGCGGGACGCAGGACGCCGCCAGTGAAGCGTTGTTTACCATTGAGAGAACATTACCTAGCGCGCTCTTTCAAACATTCACACTACATTTGGTGTTTTTTTTGGTGATTTAGTGATTGTCACTGTGAAATAAGTCACCATGGGTCCAAAGAAGCTTCCTAGTGGCACCCCTGTGGTAAAGAAAGTGAGGAACACCATCGAACTGAAGAAAGAGATTATAGAAAAATATGAGAGTGGCATACGTCTGAGTGATCTTGCCAGGATGTACAACAAAACCCCTTCTACTATCGGCTCTATCCTGGCAAAGAGAAATGAGATCAAGGAAGCTAATGTTGCAAAAGGGGTTGATATGTTAACGAAAAATAGATCGAAAACAGTGGATGAGGTTGAGAAGTTGTTGTTGGTGTGGATCCATGAAAACAGAGAGCGGGTGATAGTGTTTCCATGGCGATAATTTGTGAAAAGGCAAGGAAGTTGCACGCAGATCTTGTCAAGACAATGCCTGCAACCAGTGGTGAGGCAATTGATTTTAAAGCCAGCAAAGGCTGGTTTGACAGGTTTAAGAAACGTAGTGGCATACACAGTGTTGTGAGGCATGGTGAGGCAGCCAGCTCAGACAAACGTGCAGCTGAAAAATTTGTGCAGGAATTCCAGGGGTTCGTAGAGGCTGAACAATTCCTCCCCAACAAGTGTTTAACTGTGATGAAACAGGCCTGTTTTGGAAGAAAATGCCCAACAGGACCTACATTACTCAGGAGGAAAAGGCACAGCCAGGACACAAGCCTATGAAAGACAGGCTAACTCTCATGTTTTGTTCTAATGCTAGTGGTGATTTTAAAGTGAAGCCTTTACTGGTGTATCACTATGAAAATCCCAGACCCTTCAAGAATCACAGTGTTGACAAGAATAATTTGTGTGTGCATTGGAAGGCTAACACCAAGGCATGGATCACTACGGAGATTTTCAAGGAATGGGTGACTGGAGTGTTTGGCCCTACTGTGAAGAAATACCTCTTTGAAAAGAAATTGCCACTCAAGTGCCTCCTGATACTGGACAATGCTCCTGCTCACCCTCACAACTTGCAAGAGTGTTTGTCTGACAAGTTTAATTTCATCAGAGTGAAGTTCTTACCTCCTAACACCACTCCTCTCCTCCAGCCCATGGACCAGCAGGTCATTTCCAACTTCAAGAAACTGTACACCAAAGCACTGTTTGAAAAGTGCTTTGAAGTGACCTCGGACACTGAGTTGACCCTAAGAGAGTTCTGGAAAGATCACTTCAACATTGTGCAATGCATATGCCTTATAGGTAAGGCTTGGGAGGAGTGACTTCCAGGACTTTGAACTCTGCTTGGAGACCATTGTGGCCAGGTTGTGTCCAACAGAGGGATTTTGAAGGATTTGAGGCTGACCCTGACCTTGACCCTGACGACCCTGTGCCTGTTGTGGACTCTATTGTGGCATTGGGGAACAACCTGGGGTTGGAGGTGAGTGGTGAGGATGTGGAAGAGTTGGTGGAGGCCCACAGGGTAGAGCTAACAACTGAAGAGCTGCAAGAGCTTCATATGGAACAGCAACAGACCACAGCTGAGGTTATTGCTTCAAAGGAGGAGGATGAGAGACAGAAGAAGGTGCCCTCTTCAGTGCTTAAGGAGATGTGTACAAAGTGGAATGAGTTGCAGACATTTGTTGAAAGACACCACCCTGAGCAAGCTGAAATGAGCCTTCTGTGCAGCCACTTCAGTGACAGAGCCATGTCGCACTTCAGGAAAGTGTTGAAGGGTCGCCAGAAACAGAGGACTCTGGACAGCTACTTCACCAGGCAGGGGTCTAGTGACTCTCAAGCTGGTCCTAGTGGCATTAAAAGACCAAGAAGGGAAATAACCCCAGAGAGGGCTTTGACACCTGAAGTCCTTTTGGAGGGGATTCCCTTCCAACCACTAACTCCCTGCCCCTTTCAGCAACTCTACCTTCCAGATGCCTGCAACTCTTCAATAAAGGTAAGTAAATGTATATATATATTTTTGTTTTTAATTTAGTAGGTGAATATTTTTGTGGAACGGATTAATTGTATTTACATTATTTCTTATGGGAAATAATGGTTCGAATTTCGAAAACTTCGTGTTAAGTACTAGCTCCTGGAACGGATTAATTACGATACTCGGGGGTCCACTGTACCAAACTGTGAGTTTCCAATGCTTTTGTGTCTTGCATTATAATCTCCAATAATAATTGTAGGTTCAGACTAAAGGGAGGAGAATGATTTTAATTTTTTTTTTAGCTTACACACATGTAAATGTAAATAACTCATTTTTACCTTATTCCTAGTACGTACATGTATATCTCATTTATAGTACAGTGGACCCTCGCTATTCAAACATTCTTCATTCCAGAATGCTGTTAAAGTGCTGTTACCAAACGAATTTATTCCCATAAGGAATGATGTAAATTAGATTAGTCCATTTCAGACCCCAAAAATACACTTCTAAAAGCACTTACAATAATAAACTTACATAACAGGGTGAGTTTTGGAGTGTTCGAATAGCGAGGGTCCACTGTAGTATATGTAATAATAAAGTATTAAAAGAACCCCAATGGAAATAAGTCACTTTGTCTGACTTTTTTGGGTTATCCTAGGTTCTCTACACACATGCTGCTATGTATGATAATCTATGTAACTGTATTTGTGTGTACCTGAATAAACTTACTTATGCTGCTATGTATGATAATCTATGTAACTGTATTTGTGTGTACCTGAATAAACTTACTTATTATATTATTGTACACCGGGAAGCCAGGTTTGATACAGCGTAAGCTGTCAGTGGCCCTGATAAACCCAATAAGAAGATTCGTACAGCAGTTTTTGTTGTTTTATTACAAGTTTAAGGTGATTTGCTGTAGTGGATTCCCAGGCACATTTTTTTTTTTAACACGTCGGCCGTCTCCCACCGAGGCAGGGTTACCCAAAAAGAAAGAAAATCCCCAAATAAAAAGAAAATAATTTCATCATCATTCAACACTTTCACCTCACTCATACATAATACGTAACTGTCTTTGCAGAGGCGCTCAGATACAACAGTTTAGGTCCCTCCAAACTGCCAATATCCCAAACCTCTCCTTTAAAGTGCAGGCATTGTACTTCCCATTTCCATGACTCAAGTCCAGGCACAAATAGTATAATTATAATCATGGGGGAGCGCTAAACCCGTAGGGATTATACAGCGCCTGTGGGGGGAGAGGAAGGAAGGTATTCAGGCTTAATTCAGGGAACTGGAGCACAGATCCAATTTCCTAGATCAAGAGCCCCTCACCAGCATCAATGAACCTCCCTTGAGGGGATAGTATAGGTGAGGTAGGGATAGATTAGAGCTACACTATAATGCTGTTTGAGGTACGTAGTAACATATCTTAGAGAGGATGCCAACTGACTTGGAGACTTTCTTTTTTTTTGTAATGTGTTGACCCCTCAAGGAAGGTTTCTTGATGCTGGTGAGGGGCTCTTGATCTAGGGTAGGGATTCTCAACTTTTTCTCCATCATTAACCCCCTTGGCTTGATGTATTTCTCCATTTACCCCCTTACTTCCATACAAAAAATTTATATCTATCATAGACAGAAAAAGGTCAGAAAAAAATAAATTATTCAGGTTTTGCACAAAAATAGCAATATACATTCGTATCACCAAAAATAACAAAAATAAAACATTCTTTTCTAAAGAAATAATTATAGTCCATTTTTATCAAAAAAAAAAAAAAAGAAACACCAGAAACATTATCAGTGGGAACACTGCTGATTCATTGAGTCAATCAGTTTGTTTATGCGAGATAATGCTACTCTCATATCGTCATCGGCTTTCAATCGGTTCCTGGCCTTTGTTTTCATTGTTACTAAACTTGAGAACCCTGATTCACATAAGTATGTAGTGACAAAAGGAACAAGCACTTGAAAGGCACTTTTTGGACTCACATTTAGACTTTTTTCCAGCGAACTGTGGGGCAGTTAATGATGAACATGGTGAAAGGTTTCACCAAGATATTTTAACCATAGAAAAATAGTACCAGGGCAAATGGGGCAC
>WNWK01057860.1:0-10616 GCA_009830355.1 Cherax destructor | reverse complement strand
CCTGCCCATCTTCCTCCTGTAAAATAAATTTTCCTCTGCTGTGGTCTGATGCTGTTGGAGATGAAGGTTTTGGGGGCTCTTCAGTGGTTAGGTCTCCCTGTGGTCCTCCAAACTCTTCCCCCCTCCCACTTCCTCCAACCCCAGGGACTTGCCCAATCCCAAATATCTTCCCCCAACAGGCACAGGGTCGTCAGGGCCCACCCCTTAAATCCTTCAAAACCCCTTTTTTAACACAACCCGGGACAGTGGGTCTCCCAAGCGGGTTAAAGTCCTGAAAGTCACTCCCTCCCAAGCCTTCCTAAAAGGGGCCTAGGGAAATGGAGGATACTGAAGTGATTTTTCCCGGGAACTCTCTTGGGGGTCAAATTAGTGCCCGAGGTCACTTCAAGCACTTTTCAAACACTGCTTTTGTATACAGTTTTTTGAAGTTAAAAATGACCTTTTTGGTCCATGGGCTGGAGGAGAGGAGGGGTTTAGGGGGCAAGAACTTAACTTTTATAAAACTAAAGTTCTCAGACAAATAGTCTTCCAAGTTGTGAGGGATGAACAGGAGCATTGTCCAGTAGCGGGAAAGGCAGGTCCCAATTTCTGTTTCAGGAGGTATTTCTTCCCCTGGGGCCAAACCCTCCATTGAGCCATTCCAGGAAAATTGCTTGTGATCCATGCCTTATTTTAGCCTTCCAAAACACAGATTATTCTTGTTCACATTGTTTTTCTTGAAGGCTCTGGGATTTTCAGTGATAACCCCTAAAGGCTTCATTTTAAAAACCCCACTAGCAATTACCCCAACATGAGAGTTAGCCTGTCTTTCATGGGGTTGTTTTCCCCGGGTGCCCTTTTCCTCCTGAGTAATGTAGGTCCTGTTTGTCATTTTTTTCCAAACAGGCCTGTTTCATCCAAATTAAAACTAGTTGAGGTTCAAATTTTTCAGTGTCTGCGAACCCCTTAAATTCACTCTCAAACCTTTTAGCAACCCCGTTTTTCTGAACTGGCTGCCCCCCCTGCCCTTTCAACACTGTGTGGCCCTTTCCCCAAATCTGTCAAACCAGCCTTTGCTAGCTTTAAAATCACTGCATCAGCATGGTTCCCGGCATTGTCTTGACAAGATCTGCGTGCAACCCCGCCTTTTTACAAATTATTGCCATGGGAAAAACTATCACCCGCTATCTGTTTTTCATTATCCACACCCCAAAAATTTTTCAACCTCATCCACTGTTTATGGTCTATTTTTTGGGAAATATGTCAACACCTTTTGCAACATTGGGTTCTGTTATTTAATTTTCCCTTTTTCTTTGTTGGGATCAAGGTTTTTTCACTTCCCTTTCCCAGTGTGGGGGTTTGTTTACTTAGCCTTGGGCTAGGGTAATCAGTGTCTTGACACACTGTAAATCACAGGGTATGATGGTTACATCACTTTAAAGTATAACTCTTACCCCTGGCACACATTCTGCCCAGAAAATGTAAGAAATAACCACCAGTCCTACCATCTTGAAACCATCTTGGAGAGTGAGTGAGAGCCAGCCAGGCTACCCCATATACCCAATGAAAACAAACAAAGACTCTCAGCTTGCACCACTCCACATGATTCACAAAATTTTTTTTCTCATACACCTTTACTTTTAAAAAAAGAAAACAACTTTATAACTACTTATTTAAATGTGGTATACTATAACCTATTATATTGAAAAAATCAGGCTTGACTCAGCTTCTTTTAAGTCTTAAGAGGACCTGCCCAGACATTATAAAGCCCCAAATTTGTGATTAATTCAATATAATTAGGTATTTCTGAGAATTGTTATTTAAATACATCAATGCATGTTGGGTCCTATAGCCCCATAACAGCTTCCTTGATTTTTTTTTCTTGCCGGGATAGGGGGATAGTAGATTGGTTTTGTTGTACATCCTGGCAAGCTCACTCACCGTAAGCCACTCTCATTTTTCTACTACAGTGGTCCCCCGGATTACCATTATTTGTTCCAGAATGCTGTTCAAGTGCCGTTCACGAACAATTTGTTCCCATAGGAATAATGTAAATTAGATTAGTCCTTTTAGCCCCCCAAAATACACTTACAAAAACACTTACAAAAATACACTTACATAATTGTTCGAGTTTGGAGCAGTACGTAATCCAGGGGTCCACTGATCCTCCTTCAGTTCGATGGTGTTTCTCACTTTCTTTACTACAGGGGTGCCACTAGGAAGCTTTTTTGGGACCCGGGGGACTTACTTCACAGTGACAATCACAAAACCCAGCAAAAAACCCAAAAAATTTATTGTGAAATGTTTGAATGAGTGCACTGGGTAATGTTCTTCAATTGTAAACAAAGCTGACTGGGCTCAGACGCCTGCGCGGCGGGCGGACAGGTCATACCGGGACCGATAGGAAAAACCGTTGCGGGAAAATTGGGCCGAAAAAAGCAATCGAAATCGAACTGACTGATATCGACCGACCCCTCCGGGTTCACTGTAAAGAATAAGAATAATAAATAATCGCTCTGGAGTGTTTAGACGTCAGCTACCAATCCTATACGAAATACGTATGACATTTACAGAGCCTAGAGTGATTATTAATTATATTTTATTATTAACTATTATTATTTTATTATTATCACCATCGACATACAGGGGACCCCGCATTTGAACGGCTCGGCAGTTGAACAAATCGTCATTAGTACAAGAAATTTGATATCACTGCGAACAATTTTGCGATTTCGAACGATCGTTCGGCCCTGTCCGCCCAGGCGCTTGGGTGCCTTCGCGCAGGCGTGGAGAGCCAGTCCCGCGGTTTACACTCGAGAAACAATACCCTGCACGTTCTCCAGACATTTCACACTTAATTATAATTTTTTGGAGTTTGTTCATTAAGTGCAACTGTGAAATAAGCTACCATGGGTCCCAAGAAAGTTCCTAGTGGAAAACCCTGGCTGATAAAGTGAGAAACATAGAAATGAAGAAGGAAATACTAATACAAAAATACGAGAGTGGTGTGCGATTGTGTGATCTTGCCAGGATATATGGCAAAACAGGTCAACTATCGCTCTATCCTGCTTAAGAAGGAAGAAATTAAGCAAGCTGATGTTGCAAAAGGTGTTACTGTGCAAGCCAAAAATAGACCACAAATAATCGAAGAGATTGAGAAGTTGTTGCTGGTGTGGATCAAGGATAAAGAGTTAGCGGGTGATAGTGTGTGGGAGTCAATTATTTGTGAAAAGGCAAGGAACTTGCATGCCGATCTTGTAAAGAAAATGCCTGCAACCAGTGCTGATTGTAATGGTAGTGAATTTAAAGCCAGCAAAGGCTGGTTGAGATTTAAAATCGTAGTGGCATACATAATGGGAGGCATGGTAGGCTGCCAGTTCAGACAAACATGCAGCTGAAAATTCATAAATAGTTTCAGGACTACATAAAGACTGAAAATTGAAACCTGAACAAGGTTCAATTTGACGGAAACAGGCCTTTTTTGGAAGAAATTGCCCAACAGGACCTACATTACTCAGAAGAAAAGGCACTGCCAGGACACAAGCCTAGAAAGAAGGCTAACCTCATGATGTGTAGTAATGCTAGTGGGGATTTTAAATTAAAGCCTTTACTAGTGTATCACTCAGAAAATCCGAGTGTGTTCAAGAGACACAATGTCGTCAAAAGTAGATTGTGTGTCTTGTGGAGAGCTAGTCAGAATGCATGGGTCACAAAGCACCTTTTCAGTGACTGGATCCATGAAGTGTTTGGCCCCATTGTGAGAAAATACCTACGGGAAAGGGTTTGGACAAAGTGCCTCCTGTTGCTGGACAATGTCTCCTTCACATCCTCAAACATGGAAGACCTACTGTGTGAAGACTTTAAATTTATAAACTGAAGTTTTTGCCTCCTAACACCACTCCTCTCCTCCAGCCCATGGACCAGCAGGTCATCTGTAACTTCAAAACTCTACAAAAAGCAGTATTTGAAAAGTGCTTGAATTACCTCGAACATTGAATTGACCTTAGAGAATTCTGGAAGAATCACTTCAATTCTACAGCTGCATAGGCCTTATAGGCAAGGCTTGGGGGGGAGCTTTAAGGACTTTGAACTCTGCTTGGAGACCATTGTGGCCAGGTTGTGTCCAACAGGGATTTTGAAGGGTTTTAGGCTGACCCTGACCCTGCCGACCCTGGCCTGTTGTGGACTCTATTGTGGAATTGGAAGTCCATGGGTTGGGGGTGAGTGGCGAGGATGGGAAGATATGAGCCACAGGGAGAGCTAACAACTCCCAAAAGGGTGCAAGAGCTGGAAATGGAAGAGCATCAGACCAGATTTGAGGCTATTGATTCACGGGAGGAGGAGGAGGAAGAGGGCTGAAGAATGTGCCTCTTCAGAGATTAAGGAGATGTGTACAATGTGGAATAGATTGCAAACTTTTGTTGAAAAATACCACCCTGAACAAGCTCAAACAAGCCATAACAGCAGCATGTTCAGTGACCAAACAATGTCCTTCTTCAGAAACATGTTGAAAAGGCGCCAGAAACAGAGGACTGTGGACAGTTATTTGTTAGTGTCCAGTGACTCCCAAGCTGGTCCCAGTGGGATTAAGACAAAGAAAGAAGTAACCCAGATAGGGCGATCCTGAAGTCCTTCTGGAAGGGGAAATTCCTTCCAAACACTAACCCTCCCTCTCCCTCACTCCTCCTCCCCTCTTCCGTATGCCATCAACAATCTTCAATAATGGTAAGTAAAATGACTTGCATTTATTTTAATACTTTTAGTAGTACAGCACTGTAGTATTTAATGTTTTGTCTATGTAGACTTAATTTTATTAAAATATATTATTTTTTAATATTTTTGGATTTCTGGAACGGGTTAATTGTATTTCCATTTTTCTTATGGGAAATTAAATCGCCTTTCGAACATTTCACGTTAAGAACAAGCTCCTGGGAAAGGATTAAATTCGAATGGCAGGTCCACTGTCCTTGTTCACTGAGTATAAGTAATTTTAAACTGCCATGAGAGACAGAAAGTGTCAACAGACAGATGAACACAAATGTCAACACAGAGAAAAACACCAGCGATCCTTGGGAGCTTTTGTACTTCTATCATTTTCTCTTCCGTGCTGTGCTTTAGTTGCACCCCCTAGTACAGATATAACTATCTTGTACTATGGGGTACATAGACATGCAGCAGAACTTGGAAGAGGAAAAACAAGAGGAAGGAAGTACACAGTCAGGACACGTTAGTACCCTTTTTTCCTAGGCACATGTCAATTAGACACTAGGCCTGTTGTATATATTGTATGTAAGGAAACACCAAAAGTTTGCTCCACCGGAATTTAACCCGGCCCCCCCGTGCGTGAAGCAAGAGCTTTACCCACTAGGCCACTGGTGTGTTCATGTGTGTGTTTACATTCTGTCTCTGGCAGCTTAATTAAAAAAAGATTAAACTCAGTGAACAAGGTATGTTGATGGTGGTGATGATAAATAATTAATAAAGATAAAGATTTATTTCTTGTAATAACAATCTCTGGGGTGCTTTAACCCTTTCAGGGTTTCGGCCATACTAGACGGCTTACGACCAGGGTTTTCAACGTACTAGTACGCCTAAATTCTAGCGCCCTCAAATCAAGTGGAAACAGGCTGGAGGCCTAGATGTGAGAGAATGGGGCTCAAACGCAGTGTGCACAGTATAAAAAAATCCTGCACCACACAGTGCATAATGAGGAAAAAACGACCGCATTTTTGGGTTTTAAAAAAGCACTTTTCAGTCTATTTCGTATGGTATTTATGGTTGTATTCTTCTTTTCTTGGTCTCATTTGATGGAATGGAAGATATATTACAGAAATAAAGATAATTTTGATTGGTTTCCAAGACAAGTACAAGTAGTGAAAATGTTCGATTTTTGCCATGTTCAAGAGTAAACAATCACGCCATGCGTCCAATAACATCAACTGAGAGTCTAATGTTCTTGTACAAGTGTGCTGATATTATTTATACCATTTTTACAAAGATGCAATATATACATAACAGAAAATTCTATTTTTTGTGAGAATAAATTCAAAATTGAAAGCAAAAAATAATGTAAGAGGAGCCTGGAGACGTGACTAATGAACAGATAAAATGTTATTTTAGTGCCAGGAATGTCTGTCTCATTTATTGTGGACCCTATTTTGAAATTGGCATCTTTTGAAATTTGTGTGAAATTGGCATCTTTTGAAATTTGTGGAAAATTAAAATTTCCAATTTTGGACCACTTTATTGGGTAGTTCAAATCAGTAAATTGGGAGTTTCTTGTACCAATTGATGAAAAATGGAATTCTAGCAAAATAGCTAAAATTTTGGTAGACTGAAACATTGAATTGGCGAAAAAAGGGGGCAAAGTTGCGAAAACGCCAATGCGTAAAATCGCCGATATTGCAACTTTTGCGCATAATTCCATTAGTTTTCATCAAATTTCATACTTTGGTGTCTTTTGATCGAAAAGATTGTCAACATTTCATAAGATTTTTTTTCCGGAAAATTTGCACCCTGAGAACGAGTTTGGAGAGGGCTTGTGACTCTGAAAGGGTTAAATGTCAACTATGAAACCTATTCAAATGCTGCTGCACTTTATCTTGTACTAGGGTTACACAATCAAGTTGAAATTTGTACAACTATGTAGTCTTGGAGACTTTAAGCTAGTGTACTAGTGGCTGTAAGAAGGAGATTGAAATGAGTGACCCAAGTTTTCATATGACATAAATATTTTTTTTTTTTTACGCCGGAGAACCCGTAACTCCGAGTTGTTTAAACAGTACGTCGGGAAGGGGGAGAGACTGTATTCGTTTCTGGTTCTTCCTAACTCCTTATTTTCCTGGGTCCTTTGTCTTCTGTATTTTTCCATTCTCTAGTGCATTTAGTTTTGTCCCTCTACACCGTTTGGTGAACCAAGGGCTTATTCCTGGTCTTCCCATTATTTCTGTTGCCCTTGGGTACAAACCTCTCCTCTGCCTTGCATTGTGTTGTCATGTATTCCATCATTTTGTTTACTGTTTTCCACCACTTCTCTTTCCCACTCTACCTCATGCAGGAAATTCATTGTGCCTGTATAGTCCCTCTTTTATAATTTGGCTTCTGTCCAGTTCTTGCTGCTTCACTCTTCACTTTTAACTCTGACAATGTATTCGAAGCTCATGACCACATGATCACTAGCTCCCCAGGGTCTTTCATGTGTGATGTTCCCATTGTCCTAACTAAAGTGAATGAGGTCTAGCCTTGCTGATTCATCCTCTCTGGTAGTATCCCTAACATGTTGATGCAATGAGGCTTCCAATACCACCTCCATCATCATAGTTCTCCACATTTCTGGTCCCCCATGTGGCTCCAGGTTTTCCCCAGTCAGTCTCCTTGTGATTGAAATTACCTACAACTAGTACTTTGCCCTGCCCATGTGGGCCCTTCTGGCCACCCCAGCTAGTATGTCAGTCATTGCTCTGTTACTCTCTATCGACTCTTGTCTTGGTCTCCTGCTATTCTGTAGCGGGTTGTACATCACTACAATCACCGCTTAGGACCCCCAGTCTGAGTGTTCCTACAATGTAGTCCCTGCTTCCCTTCTGTCCACTCCTTCCAACTCTCGAAACTCCACTGGTTTTACATGAGCAGTGCAACTCTTCCTTTCCCTCTGTTCCTCTTTCCTCAGGACCTGATATCCAGTTGGAAAGATTGTCTGTTATCATTCCCATGAGTACTGTGATATCTGCGGATGCCCCCGGGATTCTTTCGTACCACCCCCTACATTTTATTTGTTTTCGCCTGCTTTGGGTGTACCATAACTTCAGCTTTTTTTTCCAAAAACTATTCGGGGGGGTTTGGGGGGGGCTGGGGAGGGGAGACCGGGGCAGGATACTGGGGGAGGCTGCAGTGAGGTGGGGTTTGGGGGGAGGGTGGGGGCTGTGAGTGGGAAGTGTTGGTGTTAATTTGTTCTGTGAATGGGTGTTTTTTGCTGGTCCTCCTGACTGGGTCCCCCTGCTGTCTCTAGCCTCGTCTCATTTCTGTCTCTTGCATCGTTTTTATATCCTTTCTATTTCTGTTGTTCTGTATGTTCTGTCACGCCCATACCCCCCGGGGTTTACAGTGGCCCCCGGATTTCGGTAAAAAAATCGCAGCCCCGTGATTTTTTTTCGAAAAAAATATTGGTTCGGTTTCACGAATCCGTTTGGAGTTCGGGGATTAAACCCCGGGACGGGTACGTTTGGCCTCGAGCAGGCCCGAACCCTTTCCCAGAGTCAGTGTGCCATTGTTTACCAGTGAGAGACCCCCCCACGCATTCATACCATACATTTTGTCATTATTCCATTGTTTTTAGTTCTTGCAACGGGCAAAAAGCTACCAGGGCCCCTTTTTACCAAAGGGCTGGCACTAGGGAGAATTTTCCTTAAGTGATTCAGTGATTCTACGGTATTTTAAAGATACTAAAACAGCAGAAATTGATAGGCTATAGTGCCAGCCAGAAAAAAGTGTAAAAAAATGTAGCAAGTAAGTTGTTTATTTTTTAAGAAAAAACAACGAAACCTTAACTCCTCCAATGTTTTTGGGATTTATATGGGGCACTGACAACACTGCCGTGGTCTCGGCCCACCACTTTTAAGGCATATCTTTCAGTGGCCCTTATACACCCAAAAAAAACACCACAACACCAGTCCTCAGATTCAAATGATATTATTCATTCTTAGATATGTCATGCTTCTATGTTTTTAATATTGTTTATTTGCCATATTAGATAAATTTTGGATAGATAAAAAGTCGTATAGATGATATTGGGCGAAATATTGAAGGACTATCTTGTCCTGCCCCCAAACACACCAAACCCTGTCGCGGCACAATTTCCAAACATTCGCCAGAAACAGAACTTTTGGAAATTTTTTGAGCAACGGGGATCCAGTGACTTTCAAGCTGGTCCTTGTGGCATTAAAAACAAAGAAGAAGAACCCAGGGAAAGGACTTGGTACCAAACCCTTTTTGGGAAGGGGGTTTCCCTTTTCCCAAACAAAAAACTTTTTAAATCCCTCCCCTCCTCCACACATCAACAACTCTTCAATAAAGGTGTTATATGTTATTATTGTTTTTTTTCTTCATGTCTCATTGTTTTTTTTTAATTTAATGTATATTTAATGTTTAAAATATTTTATTTTTTAAAACTTTGGGGGTCTGGGAAAAGGGTTAATTTTTATTTCCATTATTTCTTGTGGGGGAAAAAAGATTCCCGGGGTTCGTATATTCGGGTTCGCCGGGCCCTGGAAATTAACCTTTTTAACTCTGGGGGTCCAAAATGTATTTTTTTTCCTTTTTTCGGGTTTTTACTGCAGGATGTTGTTTCGCACCATTTTTTCCTGGGAAAAACCGATTTGACTGGCCTGTTTTTTTACCTTTTAGTATCCCCCCCATTCTCTGAAAATTTGTCGCTTTTTTGGCTGTCCTCCTCTCGTGGAAAAAAACATTTAAACTTTTTTTTTTTCCCCGTCGTCTTTTTTATGTATCCTCCTTCGGTCTCCTGAAGCCCCCCGAATTAAAAATTGACCTCTTCCTCTTTCTTCCTATTGTTTTTTCTGCATTCCTTTAGTCTGATTTTAGCATTGCCATTGTTGCTCCCTTTTTTTCCCCGGATCTCCCAGGGGTCTCCCCTTTGTGTGTGTCTCTCTGTTTTCTCTGTTCTGTCTCTCTCTGCCCTGTCTTTTCTCTGTCCTGTCTCTCTGTCTCTGTCTCTCTCTCTCTCTCTCTTGTCCCCCCTCTCTCTCCTTCTCCTTTTGTCTGTCTCTGTCTGTCTGTCCCGTTTTCTCTCTGTCTGTTTCTGTTTCTCTCTGTCTTCTATCTCTCTGTCTCTGCTCCTCTCTCTGTCTGCCCCTCTCTGTCTCTCTCTCTCTTCTGTTTTGTCTTTTTCCCTTATCTCTCTTTTCTCTCTTGCCCCTGTCTCTCTCTTGCCCCCTTTTCTTCTCTGTCTTTTCTCTGTTTTCTCTCTGTCTCTCTCTCTCTCTTTCTTTTCTTCTCTCTCTCTCTCTTCTCTCTCTGTCTCTTTTCCCCGGTCTTTTGTCTCTCTCTGTCTGTCTCTGTCTTTCCTCTGTCTCTCTCTCTCTGTCTCTCTCTCTTTTCCCCTGCCCCCTGTTTTCTCTCTCTCTCTGCCCTGTCTCTCTCTCTGTCTCTCTCTGTTTTCTTTTTCTCTGTCTCTTTTTCTCTGTCTCTGTCTCTCTTTCTCTGTCTGTTTTCTCTCTGCCCCCTGCTCCTCTCTCTCTATCTCTCTCTGCTCCTCTGTCTCTGTTTTCTCTGTCCTCTGTCTCTGTCTCTCTTCTGTCTTTCTTCTGTCTTCTTTTGTCTCTCTCTGTCTCTCTCTGCCCCTCTCTTTTCCCTTCTCCTCTCTGTTTTCTCTCTGCTTCTCTGTCTTCTCTGTTCCCCTCTGTCTCTCTGTTTTCCCCGTCTCTCTTTCTCTCTCTCTCTCTCTCTCTCTCCCCTCTCTCCCCTGTCTGGGTTTTGTTTTCCCCCCTGTCCCCTCTTTTGTCTCTGTCTTTGTCTGTCACTTCTTGCCCTCTCTCTCTTTTCCTCTCTCTCTCTTTTTTCTGTCTGTCTTCTCTTCTCTTCTCTCTTCTCTCTTCTGTCTCTCCCCGTCCCCTCTCTGT
>WNWK01057859.1:0-10616 GCA_009830355.1 Cherax destructor | reverse complement strand
AAAGGGGAGATTCCACATGAACATAGAAAGGTTGAGCTGAAGGGGAAGACAAGAGCGAATGTAGAGAAAGAAAAAGGGACGAAGTAAACGGGGTTGATGAACAAATAAAGAGCACTACTAACATCGTGACAACCCAAACATGGAAGGTTTCGGAGGTCATGAGAGAAACATAATACAAGACAATGGATCACGACAATCGGAAAGGGGAATTTTCGTTTCTACATAGGGCCCCCAACTGGGGAAAAGAAAACCCCAAAGGGAAAGACGCAATCCCTGGTGAGGGAGGGATTAAGGCTGGAAAAGAGCAGGGGGCCGCTGAATATATCTGGTAACCATAATCGAGTTTGTTTAAAATTTTTGTAATGTTATGGGTATTATGGACTTGTTAGGGGCTATGGAACCCAGCATGTATTGAGAAAAATTTAACATGAATCCCTAATTATATTAATTATTCAAAATTTTGCTAATGAGGTCTTAGGCCCCCCCTAAAGACCAAAGAGCTAAATTTACCTGATTTTCTCAAATAATAGGTTATAAAAATAAAGGCACACATTTTTATAAGTACTAGTTTAAATTGAGCTCATTGTAATTAAAAAAGATATTGAGAGTACATGTGGAAAGGCAAAGTGATGTGTTTTTGTTTTTTTTTGTTTGGGGGGAGGAGTTAGAAAACTCCTGTTTCCCCAAACCTTTTGTCCGGGAAGAACATGGCCGTGAGCTGGTATTAAATGCTGATCTTAACTTGGCTTCAGGGCTGAATGAGTGCCCAAACGGTAAGGGGGAGGGTTGTAGATCGATTTACCATGATATTCTTGATTTTCAGTGTATCAAGACACTGGAGGGTTAAAGAAGTTTAAAAAAAAAAAGTTAAAGGTGGCAGCTGAGCCATGTGCTTTTGGGGAGGGTAGTTATATGTTTAGAAGTGGGGAAACCCGTACATTATATGTATATAAATACCTCTTAATATAGCTCTATTTTTATAATGTTGGTTTAAATCCTTTGAGAGGGAAAGTGAGAGGACCAATAAGTTTCAGATCAGCAGCTAAGCATGGTAAGTATCATTTTTGCCTTAAAAAATCCTCCTTTTACCCTAAGACCTTTTTAAATAAAAACCCCATGCTAGTACATGAGAACCTGATGATAATAGGGAAAATAACATAACACTGAATCAAAAGGAGGTTCTACATCAGCCCCCCGAAAGATGTGCTAGGGTTTTGGAGGTTCAGCCGGGTATGACAAATTCCCCTTTAGGGGAGGTAAAGTGGGTTTCCAGGACAATGACGGTCAAACAGGGGCCAAAACCTGTCTGTATCACATTATAGGACAATGGATGATCAGGGGGAAACCCCGAACGTCTTTAAAAAGTAATTTTATGATTTTTCCCTAGAAAATTTAAACCCGTGAGTGGTGGGGCCCCAAACGGGAAAAATGGTTGATGGCATGCTGGGGGAATTCAATGGGGGGACATCAGCACCCACACAAGCATAGAAATCATCAACATAAAACGATGACCAAATATTGGGTGGGAGAACAGATGCCAGATTATTTATAGCAAGGAGAAAATTTGTGCTCGAACACATCCCTGGGGGGCACCTTTATTGGGCAAACCCGGGGAAAACACATTACAACCCCAACGGAAATGTCTTTCATTAAGAAGGCCTTAGGAAAATGGTAGATTGCCTCGGGGGGCGAAGGGGGGGGCCTGCCCCAAGATATTATACCCCCAAGTTGTGTCTTTTCGGGTCAAAATGGAAAAACCCAGGGGGAAAGCGGAGCAATACAGTCAACCCCCCGCTTTATCTCTTTTTTCGTGGTTTCAGTTTTCGGATTTTTTGGGGAAAATTTACCTCTTTTTTTCGTGTGATTACCTCCGTTTCTGCTTGGTCCGAAACCTGTCCACCAGTGCCGCCCTTTAAAGGCCAGGCTGCCACCCACGCACCCCCCACCCATTGTCATGCAGTCTAGCATTGTTTACGCTATGAACATCCCCCCATGATAAAAAACATTTATTAAAAACATTTTTTTTGGCCCCTTTGATTATTGTGTGTGACTACTAAATGTACCCTGGGCCCAAAAGGGTCCTAGTGCCACTTCTTTGGTAAAGAAAGTGAGGAACACCATAGAACTGAAAAAAGAAATAATAGAAAAATATGATAGTGGTGTATGCATTGCCGAGCTCCAGGATAACAAGAAACCCCAACAACCATCGGTTCCATTGTGTATAAGAGAAAAGCAATCACTGAAGCAAAGTTGTAAAAGGGGGTGAATACAAAACGAAACAGAGATCACAAACAATAGAAAATATGGAGAAATTGTTGTTGGAAAAACCAAAAAACTGCAAGCGGGTGACAGTGTTGTGCAGTCTTTAAATTTTGGAAAAGCAAGGCAGTTGCATACCGATCTTGTCAAAAAAAATGCCTGGAACCAGTGATAATGATAAATTTAAGGCCAGAAAAGGCGGGTTTCAAAAAATTTAAGAAAAAGTGGCATACAGTGTTGTAAGGCAGGGGAGGGGGCCAGTTCAGATAAAGAAGTGGCTGAAAATTTGTGCGCGCCCAAAAGAATATGAGAGGCTGAAAATTTAAACCCCAACGGGGGTTTTAAATTTGACAAACAGGCCTTTTTTGGAAGAAAATCCCAAGGAGGACCTTCACGAGGGGGAAAAAGAAAGCGGACACAAGCCTATGAAAGACAGGCTTACTCTAATGTTGTGGGGCGTAGTGGGGTTTAAAAGTGAAGCCTTTACTGGTGTATCACCAAAAAACCCCAGAGTGTTCAACAAATACAGTGTTTACAAGAGTAAATTGTGTGTGTTTTGGAAGTCTAATGCTAAGGCATGGGGCACTAGGGGTTTTCCGGGAAAGGTTTAATCAAATGTTTGGCCCCATGTGAAGAAATATCTATTGAACAATAAATTCCAAATTAAGTGCCTCCTGGTAATGGACAATGTTCCTTGTCATCTTCAAGACTTAAAACCAAATGTCAAGGATTTCAAATTTTTAACAGGGAAGTTCTTTCCCTAACACCCCTCCACCAGCCCTGGACCACAGGCAACCCAAAATTCAAAACTGTACACCAAAACAATGTTTGAAATGCTTTAATATGACCTGACCCGAATTTACCCCAAAATTTTTAAAGGGTCATTTAATCTTTCCCCATAGGCCTTTTTAGATAAAGCTTGGCAGGGGGTGACTTCCAGGACAATGAACTCTGCTTGGGGAAAAATTGTGGCCAGACTGTGTCCCAAAAGGGATTTGAAGGGGTTTGGGGGGCCCTGAGGACCCCATGGGAAATTGTGGAAATATTGTGGGATTTGGGGGCTTTCCCGGGGGTTTGGGTTTTTAACCAACCCCATGGATGTAAGAGGGTGGAGGACCACAATGAAGATCTAACCCCTGAAGAGCTGCAAGAGCTTTACTGCAACACCATCAAAAAAGATCTGAGGGAAAATTTTTCAAGGGAGGAAGAGAGTGGGGGGCCTTCAGAATTAAATCGATTTTAGTGTGGGTAGGGGCATTATTTGTGGAGGCATCACCCTGACAAAAATGTTGCAATCCGTCTAGGGAACATGTACAATGCACCCCATCACATTTTTGGGACATTTTAAAAAAGACCCGGCACAGAGCTCTCTGGACAGATATTTAGTCCCAGGGGTGCAGAGACCTGTTTCCCCGGGGGTTAAAAGACAATGAAGGAAGTAACCCAATGGGACTTGGTACCTAGAGTCCTTATGGGGGGGATTTCTTCCAAAAAAAAGGGTCTCTTCCCTCTCCCTCCTCCCCCTTCCATCCAGCAACATCAGTCTTTAATAAAGGTAAGGCCACATTCAGTTCATTCATTTGTGCATGTAAATCTATCTTTGGCCCCCCAAATTTTTTTTTTGAACTTCGGGGTTTTTGGAACGGTTAATTGAATTTCCATTATTTCATGGGAAAATGGTTTCGTTTTCGTGGCCCGTTTGTGATCCCCCAGAACGTTAAGCATGAAAATGGGGGTCCATTTTAAATTTTTTAGGTTTGTTTTCTGGGTTGGGCAGCTGGTCGTAAGTCCAGGGGGTTGGTAAACAGTATGTCACTAAAAGAGGAGGGGGGGGGATTTCAATGCCTGTAATCATAATCCAATTGAATAATTGACTGCTTTTTGTTTTCCTTGTAATTTCCCCAATTTTTTGTTTTTTGAAAGCAATAATTCATTGTTGCCATTGTAGTCTTAAGTTAGGCTTAGGTTTAAATGCTTCGAAAAATGGGGTTTCTGCAGGCACAACTAAATGTGCCTACATAAATATATTATTATAAATATTTTTTTTGTACTGTACAAAAAGAAAGCTCTATACCTGTAGAGGTCAGTTCTGAGTTTGCTATTAATAATTTAACGAAATATGTATAGAACATCTCCATAAAAAAGTTGAAACATAACAAAATTAAATTGATTTACTAATCTTTTGCTTTTTTTTTTTTGCAGCTCTTTTTTTAATATTGATGTTAAAGATAATGGTGGCAAAAATATTAGAAGCAGCAGGGGGAACATAAGCAGCACACAACACTGACAGTATCACCACTACTTGCTGAGATTCAACCCAGTACAAGTGTCCCCCGTTTTTTTGCTACATCTGAACAATTATATCAACACTTTACTAGTAACCTGTCACATGAATTATCAGTTGCCCTCTGAAAAATATATCAATAGTGTATAGTAACCTGTCACATGAATTATCAGTTGTTACCTGAAAAGTACAGTGGACCCCGGGTTTTTGTTGAAAAAAACTTTCCAGAATGCTGTTTATCCTTAAGAAAAAATTTTTTCCCATGGACAAATGTAAAATTTGATTAGTCATTTCAGACCCCCAAAATACACTTAAAAAGCACTAAAAAAAACTTACATAATTTTTCGAGTTTGGGGGTGAACGAAAAACCGGGTCCACTGTATATCAATAGTGTACTAGTAACCTGTCACATGAACTACCAGTTGTTAAACTGAACAAAGATATCAACAGGGACTAGTAATTTACATGAACTACCAGTTTTTACAGATCAAACACTGGGGGTTATTCTAAAAAGACTGCCCAAAAGACAGGGGTCCCTTCTTCTTTTTCCCCAGCAAGCAAGTGGACCAAAAAATTATTTAAACTAAATCACACATGTGTTAAAAATAGTTCACTGATGTCTCACTTTTTTTAGAGTATTTTAAATTTAAACTTTTTGAAGCAGAGACTTTCATTGTAGGGAAACAATATAATTTTTCTGTGTATAAAATATGAAACAAAATCTTCAAAACAACAGTCAAAAAATTTTTACAGGAGAAGCTGTGTAACTCATACCAGTTTAGTGTTTGTTACTGAATATAAGAATAATTATGCTGAAGAGATCATAGCATGAAAATGTCTAATGATATAAAACCAGATTATTACAACAGTTTATTATGTTCTTTAAGACATGATAGAAACGACTTGTAGAATCTAATTAAAAAATATAAATTATACAGATGTGATATGTGTTATTTAAAGTAAATTATTGAAGGGATTTATTGAATATGAGTTTGTAGTTTTAAAAAAAATCTGCATCTACTTTCATGTATTTTGCAATTGTAATGCTTATGCTGCTTTTCCCTTTCCCCTTTCTGAATTACTCTTTGAAATTACATATCTGTAGATGAAAAAACAGAGCTTTAGTTCATGGTGTCCGTCTTTAGTATTTGATGTAACATTATTTTTTTAATTCCCAGATGAACACTTACTACCTCCCGACATTAAATATTCTAATCTTTGTAAGGAATATCAAAGTGTCATTCCAGCACCCTCTTCCTTAGATTATTTTTTAGTCATTTGATGGTGCCGGGAAAATATTCCTTTTATCAGTTCTTTTATAATCTTACCTGTGGTAAAAATTTGCACCCCTCTGTCCCTCCTATTAGCCAGAGAGGGTTTATGTTTTAATCCCTTCAGTCTTTCATAATATATAAAACGTATATATATTTATAAACCAATAAGAGCCATTTTATAGCTAGTTTTGAATTTTCTTTAATTATCTTTTTTTTTTTTAAGTCTGGTGCCATATTACCAGTTACATAATAAAATTTTTTAAAATCCTCCACAAAATTTTTTTTTGGGGAGATCCCCCCACTTTCATTTTAATATGAGACTGATGTGTGCCTTTTTTTGTATTTTTTAACCAGTTTTACATCCTTGTAAAATTTTTAAGTTTTTCCCAAGGGGGATATTTTCCATTTTTAAAATTTTAAAACCCATAATACTATCTTGTCTGATTTTTTTTTTTTTCTTTCTAAACACCCTTAGATAGTTTATCCTTTTTTATTTTTTCAAGAACTTCATATTGAATGTCCCACTAATATGAAGCCTAAAAAAGGGCTCCCCAAATATAAGTTTCAAGTGTCTCACCAATATGAAGTTTTTAAAGGGCCCTTTATTCAATATGAATTTCCCAAGTTCACTAAAAATGAATTATTGTTCTTACCCCAATTTTTGAAATTTATTTTACATTTTGGGTTTCAAAAACTTAAATGGAATTTTTTCCCACCCTTTTCCCTTCTGATTTTTTTCCCCAAAGGGTACATTGCTCATTTTTTATGTAAAAAAATTTTAAATGTAATTTACTTTTTCCCAAAAAATTTTTAAAATAACTTATGTTCTCGAAAAAGGGGACACAATTTTGTTTTGTATAAAAAACTTTCCTGGAAAATTTTGAAACCCTTAAACCCCCTTTTAAATTAGGGGGAAAATGGAGAAAACCATACAGTCCCTTTGTTTTCTGAAGGCCTTTACAAGAAAAAAAGGGTTTTAATTTAACATCTGAGAGTTCATACGGGAGAGAAAAACTTTCCAAATGTCTGAAGACTTTTAGAAAAAAATCACATTAACAAATCATTTTAAGGTTCATACGGGGAGGGGAAACCACATGGGTGTTCAGAGGCCTGAAGACCTTTGACAAAAATCATTCTAAAAATCATTTTAAACCATACTGGAGAGAAAACCATATCATGTTCAGAGGCCTGAAGGTTTTAAAAAAAAATTATTCTAATAAACACCTTCGGGAGTTCATACGGGGAGAGAAACCATATTGTTCAGAGGCTCCCATTTCCCAAAAAAAACCCAATTTAACCAGGGTAAACTGGAAAAAACCCATATTATTTTCCCTGTGTTTAAAGGGGTTTTTAAATTAAAAAATCTCTAACAAAACACCTGAGAATTCATATTGGAGAGAAACCTTTCAGTGTTCAGAGTGTTTTAAAGGGCCCTTTACAGAAAGAGCATATCTAAATAACCACCGGGAGAGTCCATGTGGAGAAAAACCCATATAAATTTACAGTTTTCAGAAGGCTTTTACAAAAAAACACATCTAACTAAGCACCTGAGAATTAAACTGAGAGAAACGATATCAGTGTTCAGAGTGTTTTAAGATTTTTTCAGAAAAGCAGATCAAATTTAAACACCTGAGAGTTAAACTAGAGAAACCTTTTTAAGTGTTCGGGTGTCTGAAGGATTTTACAAAAAAAACACATCTAACTACACCTGAGAATTCATACTGGAGAGAAAGAACATGCCCCGATGTCTTAAAAACCCTTTACAGAAAAGCACATCTAATTAGGCACCGGGGAGAGTTCATACTGAGAGAAACCTTTCAGTGTTCAGAGTGTCTGAAGCCCTTTTTACAAAAAAATCATCTCTAACAAACACTTGAGCCTTCATACTGGAGAAAAAAACCCAAATCAGTTTTCGATGTCTAAAGGCCTTTCGAAAAAAAACAATTTTAATTCAGCCCCTGAAATTTCCCTAGGGGAGAGAAACCAAAAACAGTGTTCAGTGTCTGAAGGGCCCTTTTACACACCCAAAAAATGACTAATTACACCTGAAAGTTCATACTGGAAAAAACCATATCAGTGTTCAGGGGTTTTCTGAAGGACTTTTCATGTAAATCATATCTATAAATCACTTGAGAGTTCATACGGGAAGAACTATATCAAGATTTTAAAGTTCTTGACAGACTGAATGTTTTCAGTTGCTGTGGAATCTGGAAGGCATCTCTGTCTCACAAGCTCAGCCCCTTTTATGTCAATGCACACATAAATGGATTATTTACTATTACAGGTCCACATTCCTTTATCCAAAATTTGAAATTCGAAAAGTTCTGAAAACCGAAGTTTTTCATGGAGTCCCTGGGACCCAGCACTGACAGCTAGAGTGACAGGCATCAGTTGTGCTCAACTTGTAATGTTCACATGTGCATCTGGTGTTCACTGATATTTTGTTTTTTTTTTTATTTTGTGACTTTAATTTCTGTGAAAATGTCAAAAGAGCTGCAGATACCCCTATGGGAAACAGTGAGAAAAAGAAAAGGAAGCATCTGACGACAATAACGCAGAAAATAGAGTTACTGCAGAAGCTTGATCGTGGTGTGTCATTGCGCGTCTTACTGAAGAATATGGTGTTGGAACTACCAATGTTTATGATTTAAAGAATCAGAAAGATAAGTTACTAAGTATTATAGTGACAGTGATGCCCAAAAAACCAATGAAAATAGGAAACCTGCATAGGGAAAAAACGAAGATCTTGACTGTGTGCTAATGGAGAATCGACAATGATGAAGTGAACGATGCCACTGACTGGTTTGTTGGTCATAAAAAAGTAGAATATACATGAAGAACTGAACATTGAAGGCAATTTAATATTCAGATGGTTGGCTGCAAAATTTAAGAATGTAATGGTGAAAATGCTGATATGGTTAAAATACAAATAAGCATGAAATAGTGGATGATGATGATGCATTGTGAACACAGGTAAAAAGTCCCCATAGACAATAGGGAAAAATATGATATGTTATTTGGCCTTGAACAACGGGGTATTTATAGTGAGCAAGAGATTATGTCTGTCAGTCGCTTGAGAATCATGTTCCTGGTCTGTAATTATCCCATTATTTCATTTATAAATATATTACTCTATAAACAAACTAAAAGGTATTTGTAGTCTTATTTATCCCACTTAGTGTAGTATTCATACGTTTTGCTGCAGTGTTAATGTTTGATTATGGGGTGTCCTAGACCCCCCCTTTCCCATTCTGAAATTAAACATTCCCCTGGCCCCAGGGTTTGGATAAAGGAATGTGAACCTGTAGTAAAAACCAAACACTAAACCCCCTAGGGTCATTTCAACACTGCAGGGGGAGGTGTTCCTGGAGCAGAAAGGGAAGGGGGGAGAGGATAATATAGGTAAAGATAGAAACTTGAGGAATGCTAAAGGAATAATTATCAAAGTTTGTGTAAAATTGGTTTCTGGCAAAAGTCAAAGAGAGAGTCTGAGTCTCTGAGTCAAGGTGGGTCCGTAGAAGGAGGAAGATAAAATAAGGATGTAGAGCAGTGACGACATCGGAGGTAAATTTGCATGCTTGTTGATGGACAGGACAGTCCAATATTATTTTTTTTCTTCTTTCAACACGTCGCCGTTTCCCACCGAGGCAGGGCCCAAAAGGAAAACGAAAGTTTTTCCTTTACATTTAGGAAAATATACAGGAGAAGGGGTTACCAGCCCCTTGCTCCGGCATTTTAGTCGCCCTTACGACACGCAGGCTTACGGAGGAAGAATTCTGTTCCACTTCCCATGGAGAAACAAAATATTAAGCTCTGGGGAGGAAAAAATCAATTAGGTTTGTCTTCTGATTCTGGTTGTAGTGTTTTTGCATGACTCACTAAATGAAACACAATTCAAACAAACCATACCACGGTGGGGGTTAGGGAAACCCCGCGATCAGAGTCTCAAAACTCCAGACCGTCACGATAGCCACTGGGCCAGCTAGTATTTTAGATAAAATACAAGAAAACTGCTCCAGTAATTCACCCACCAAGACAGCCGCGAACAGTAGCCAGCTAGAGAGACTAAGCTGCCACTAACTCGGCCACCAAGGTGAGGTTTCCAATATTATTATTATAATCAAAAGAAGCACTAGCACAGGGGGTTTTACAGCGGGTTAGTTAGGGCAGATCGGAGAATGGATTGTAAGAGGGAGATGGATGATTAGTAGGGGATGGAGTGCAGCAGGACAGTGGATAGTGCAGGGGTAGAGGGTATCAGAGATCGAGGTAGATGGGACTGAGGGGGGTAATAGAGGGTTTAAACTTTGAGTTTGTGTAGTAAGTCAGTTTCTGTTTAAAAAATAAACATAGAGCTGATGGTATGGAACACCAGGTGTATAAGAAGACACTTTTGATAAAAGGGTTTCCCTCGGAAAAAGGATCCGGAATACAACAAATCATAGCCTGAAAAGGGCCGGGTAAGAGGATTGCAATTTGGGGGCTTGCAAATAGACACCAACAGGGAAAACTGGGAGAGAACACCTGAAACTCACCCCGGGTTACCCCTGAGGCCTCGGATATTCCACTGCAAATACGCCATGATGTTGAAGAGAAAGACATAAGTCAAAGTTAGAGGTATATGGACTAGGGGTTTGAAAAAGTCCATGTGTGGAG
This sequence comes from Cherax destructor, assembly GCA_009830355.1. NCBI lineage: Eukaryota > Metazoa > Arthropoda > Malacostraca > Decapoda > Parastacidae > Cherax > Cherax destructor. The sequence continues at coordinate 143 of WNWK01057859.1, read as the reverse complement.
GCAGCGGGAAAACTTGAATCAGAGAAGTATGGGGGCGCTTTTAAGGAAGGAGGGGGATAGACAGAAAAGAGAGAAGGAGTAACCGGAGGTGGGAGGGCCATCAACGGTTCAGTCTCTCAATAAATCCTCTGCCTCCAGGTTTG
>WNWK01057858.1:0-10617 GCA_009830355.1 Cherax destructor | reverse complement strand
TAATTGAATTTACATTATTTCTATGGGAAAATGGTTGGAATAATGGAACAATTTGTGCGTTTATGTCATCCCTCATCAACAATTATAACACTACCAAACATCATAATATTAAATTATATATATATATATATTATATATTATATATATATATATATTATTATTATATATATATATATATATATATATATACAGTGGACAGTTCGTAATTAATTCATTCAAAATGCTGCTTCAAGTGACACATACCAAACGAATTTGCTTCCCTAAAGGAATAATGTAAGATTAGCATTAGATACATTTCTTAGACTCCCAAAAATACACTTTACAAAAGCACTTACAAAAATACACTTACATAATTGTTCGACTTTGATATAGTTTTAGTAAACTGGTTGGTGGACCACCACCAGCTATTACGTACACTTTATCTATATAAAATAATAAATCTAGATCGACAGCATATTCACAACACTGACTGCAAACTAAGCTATGACAAATACTTACACCACTGCAATATGCATACTGCTATTATCAATTTTCATATCTGCATATACATGGTTTTTACAATCTAGATCGAACGCGTATTCCCGATTAAACTAACTGATATACAAGGTAGAGTGCTTTACCGACCGTACCACACTGGTCAATACCTTCATCCAGCTTTCCTAACTTATAGACGCTTCATTACAGCTTCAAGCATGCAGCAATATAGGATTTTAAATGCTAATTAGGCAGGAAAATTAAAAATGCTCTATTAGTCACTGTTTCATATTACGATCGTACCACTGTCAATACTTGTCATACTCCTGAGCGATCAGACATTAGGAGAATTTACATTATTCATTTGCATGCCCTAGAATTTTTCGCAGGATCGCAGCGCGAAATATTCACAAACACTGATTCTGCCGACGGAGACTGAACTACAACTCATGACAAGGTACGCAGTGCTTTATATATCACACTGGTCAATACCTTTGCATCAGTTTGCTAGACTTATTCAAGGCAGCCAGCTTTCAGGCAGGAAGTTACAGCTTTCATCTCATCCTGCAGTCGACACAATAGAGATTTTTACAATGCTAGGAATTCGCAGAGCAGGCGAAATATTCCAACACGACTCGCCGACGAGACTGAACCACCTATGACAAACGCAGTGCTTACCACCGTACCACTTCATACTTGGATCCAGTTTGAGAGTTATCAAGGGCCACTTTAGCAGGACTACCCTTCTCACCTATATATATAATAAATATATTAATATGCTAGGAATTCGAAGAGCAGGCGAAATATTCACAAACACTGATCTCTGGCCACGGAGACTCGAACCTACGAACCTCATGACAAGGTACGCAGTGCTTTACCGACCGACACACTGGTCCAATACCTTGCATCCAGCTTCGCAGACGTTATTCCAAGGCAGCCAGCTTCAGGCAGGAAGGCTTACAGCTTTTCATCTCATCCTGCATGCATCGACACAACTAGAGATTTTACAATTGAATTGCAGAGCAGGCGAAATATTCACAAACACTGATCCTGCGACGGAGACTCGACCTACGAACCTCATGACAAGGTACGCAGTGCTTTACCGACCGTACCACACTGGTCCAATACCTTGGCATCCAGCTTTCGCTAGACGTTATTCCAAGGCAGCCAGCTTTCAGGCAGGAAGGCTTACAGCTTTCATCTCATCCCTGCATGCATCGACACAACTAGAGATTTTTAAATGCTAGGAATTCGCAAGAGCAGGCGAAATATTCACAAACACTGATCTCTGGCCGACGGAGACTCGAACCTACGAACCTCATGACAAGGTACGCAGTGCTTTACCGACCGTACCACACTGGTCCAATACCTTGGCATCCAGCTTTCGCTAGACGTTATTCCAAGGCAGCCAGCTTTCAGGCAGGAAGGCTTACAGCTTTTCATCTCATCCCCTGCATGCATCGACACAACTAGAGATTTTTACAATGCTAGGAATTCGCAAGAGCAGGCGAAATATTCACAAACACTGATCTCTGGCCGACGGAGACTCGAACCTACGAACCTCATGACAAGGTACGCAGTGCTTTACCGACCGTACCACACTGGTCCAATACCTTGGCATCCAGCTTTCGCTAGACGTTATTCCAAGGCAGCCAGCTTCAGGCAGGAAGGCTTACAGCTTTCATCTCATCCCTGCATGCATCGACACAACTAGAGATTTTACAATGCTAGGAATTCGCAAGAGCAGGCGAAATATTCACAAACACTGATCTCTGGCCGACGGAGACTCGAACCTCGAACCTCATGACAAGGTACGCAGTGCTTTACCGACCGTACCACACTGGTCCAATACCTTGGCATCCAGCTTTCGCTAGACGTTATTCCAAGGCAGCCAGCTTTCAGGCAGGAAGGCTTACAGTATTGGACCAGTGTGGTACGGTCGGTAAAGCACTGCGTACCTTGTCATGAGGTTCGTAGGTTCGAGTCTCCGTCGGCCAGAGATCAGTGTTTGTGAATATTTCGCCTGCTCTTGCGAATTCCTAGCATTGTAAAATCTCTAGTTGTGTCGATGCATGCAGGGGATGAGATGAAAAGCTGTAAGCCTTCCTGCCTGAAAGCTGGCTGCCTTGGAATAACGTCTAGCGAAAGCTGGATGCCAAGGTATTGGACCAGTGTGGTACGGTCGGTAAAGCACTGCGTACCTTGTCATGAGGTTCGTAGGTTCGAGTCTCCGTCGGCCAGAGATCAGTGTTTTATATATATATATATATATATATATATATATATATATATATATATATATATATATATATATATATACACCTTATATATATGTTGAAGGATCAGTTATGGAAGGAGAAGAGGGAATATAAATGTGTAAATTCAAGGATTATGTGGATTAAAATAAGGGTCGGATGCGAAAAGTGGGTCATATAAGCGTGTATGCACTTGGCGAAGAGAGGAGTGTAGAGGAGAGAGAGAGATTTTGGGAGATGTTAAGCGAATATATAGGAACTTTTGAACCAAGTGAGAGAGTAATTGTGGTAGGGGACCTAAATGCTAATGTAGGAGAAACATGTAGAGAGGGTGTGGTAGGTAAGTTTGGGGTGCCAGGTGCAAATGATAATGGGAGTCCTTTGATTGAACTTTGTATAGAAAAGGGTTTAGTTATAGGTAATACATATTTTTAGAAAAAGAGGATAAATAAGTATACAAAATATAATGTAGGGCGTAATGACAGTAGTTTGTTGGACTACGTATTGGTAGATAAAAGACTAGAGTAGACTTCAGGATGTACATGTTTATAGAGGGGCCACAGATATATCAAATCACTTTTTAGTTATAGCTACAGTGGGAGTAAAAGGTAGATGGGATACAAGGAAAATAGAAGCAGTAAGTAAGAGAGAGGTGAAGGTTTATAAACTAAAAGAGGAGGCAGTTAGGGTAAGATATAAACAACTATTGGAGGATAGATGGGCTAGTGAGAGTGTAGGCAATGCTTGTGTACTCACCTAATTGTACTCACCTAATTGTGGTTGCAGGGGTCGAGACTCAGCTCCTGGCCCCGCCTCTTTGCTGTCCGCTACTGGGTCTCTGCTCTCACTGCTCCATGAGATTTATCATACCTTGTCTTAAAACTATGTATGGTTCCCGCCTCCACTATATCGTTCGCTAGATTATTCCACTTCCTAACTACTCTATGGCTGAAGAAGTGCTTCCTAACATCCCTTTGACTCATCTGAGTCTTCAGTTTCCAGTTGTGTCCCCTTGTTTCTGTGTTCCCTCTCTGGAACATCCTGTCACTATCTACCTTGTCGATTCCCCGCAGTATTTTGTATGTCGTTATCATGTCTCCTCTAACCCTTCTGTCCTCCAGTGTTGTTAGTCCTATTTCCTTCAACCTTTCTTCATAGGGCAGTCCCCTGAGTTGTGGAACTAGCCTTGTCGCAAACCTTTGCACTTTCTCAAATTTCTTGACGTGCTTGACTAGGTGTGGGTTCCAGACTGGTGCTGCATACTCTAGTATGGGCCTGACGTACACGGTGTACAGTGTCTTAAACGATTCCTTGTTAAGGTAACAGAATGCTAATCTTAGGTTTGCCAGTCGCCCATATGCTGCCGCGGTTATCTGGTTGATGTGTGTTTCCGGAGACGTGCTTGGCGTTATACTCACCCCAAGGTCTTTTTCCTTTGCTGAGGTTTGTACCCTTTGTCCACCTAGCCTGTACTCTGTCAGCGGTCTTCTTTGCCCTTCTCCGATCTTCATGACTTTGCATTTGGTGTGGTTAAATTCGAGAAGCCAGTTGCTAGACCAGATGTCAAGCTTGTCCAGGTCTCTTTGAAGTCCTCATTAATTTAACATCATCTGCGAATAGAGACACTTCTGAGTCTATCCCGTCCGTCATGTCATTCACATATACCAGGAATAGCACTGGTCCTAGGACTGACCCCTGCGGTACAAAGCTCGTCACAGGCGCCCACTGTGATACCTCATCACGCACCATGACCCGTTGTTGCCTCCCTGTGAGGTATTCCCAGATCCATTCCAGTGCCCTTCCTGTTATACCCGCTTGGTCTTCCAACTTCTTTACTAATCTCATATGAGGAACTGTGTCGAAGGCCTTCCTGCAGTCCAGGAAAATGCAATAAACCCACCCTTCTCTTTCTTGCATACCTCTGTTACTTTATCATAGAACTCCAGAGGTTTGTTACATGATTTGCCTTCCTGAATCCGTGCTGTCTGGCGTTGATTATCCTGTTCTCAGATGCTCCACCATTCTTTCTGATGATTTTCTCTAAGACTTTGCACACTATACACATGTAAGTGACACGAATTCTATAGTTGTGCCTCTTTTCTGTCTTCTTCAAGATGAGTTTCATTGGCCTACTGGAGCTACGCTGCCCATTTTCAGGGATGTGTGTTGAATATTATGGTAAGTGGCACACTCAGTACCTCAGCTCCTTCCCGAGAAGAACCCAGGGAGATATTGTGGACCATCGCCTTTGAGAATTATCAAGGTCAATGAGTAACTGCTTCACCTCCTCCTCCAGTTGTGTATGCCCTCCTAGCACTTGGTATCCTTGTTGGTGATGCACCCCCATCCTGTCTACCCAGCTGCCTTCCTGCCTCCCACTGTAGTGCTTCCCTAAACCGCAAGTTGAGCTCCTCACATACCTCTTGATAGTTACTTGCCCAGGTTCCCCATCTTCTCTCCTCAGCCTTATCACTTGGTCGCCAGCTGTGTCTTCCCTTCTGATGACTGTACATCAGTTTCGAGCTGAACTTGACTTTCAATGTGTCTGTCAATTTTCAGCCACTGTTTCAATTCCTCGCCTGTGCATACTCGTTTCTTGCTCTTCGACTAATCTCTTGTTTATGTGTTCTTTGCCTTCTGTATGCCATTCTCTGCATAGTCTTCGCCCTTCTCCACCACCTTGAGGCAAACCAGAATGCTAAAAGCCCCTTCCCATTTAATCTTTTTCCTTTGAGTATGACATTCTCCCTCCTTGCACTTTGTCGCTATGTATTCCATCATTTCATTTACTGACTGTCCTTCATTTTCTTTTCCCTAGAACATCTGCAGAAATTTCTCACCATTATGATCCCTCTTTATAGTCACAGTTATCTTTCAGTACCCTTTTCCCTCCACCTGTAGCTCACAATGTACTCAAATATACCATATGGTCGCTGGCAACGAGGGGCTCTCGTGTGTTATGTTCTCAGCCTCTGAGCTGTTCAGGGTGAATTCAAAAGGTCAGTCTTGCTGGTTCGTCCTCTCCTCTCCTCTGGTGTGTCCCTGACATGTTGGTGCATCAGGTTTCCAGAACCACGTCCATCATCTTGGCTCTCCAGAGATTTCTGGACCCCCCACGTAGTTCTTGAGTTCTCTGATCGATCTCCCTGTGGTGAAATCGCCCATGACCAGTAACTTCGCTCTGCTCATGTGCATTTTTCTCTTCACCACCTCCCGCCAGAAGTGTCCTGCCATTGCTCTGTTGTTCTCTGTGTGTGTGTCTCTGTGTGTCTCTGTGTGTCTCTGTGTGTCTCTGTGTGTGTCTCATTGTCTCTGTCTGTGTGTGTCTCTCTTTCTCTCTCTTTCTCTCTCTGTGTGTCTCTGTTTCTCTGTGTGTCTGTGTGTGTGTCTCGGTATCTCTGTCTGTGTGTGTGTATGTATTTCTCTGTGTCTCTGTGTCTCTTTGTGTGTCTCTCTGTGTCTCTCTCCTGTGTCTCTTTGTGTGTGTCTCTCTGTGTGTGTCTCAGTATCTCTGTCTGTGTGTGTGTGTCTCTGTGTCACTCTCTGTGTCTCTCTGTGTGTGTCTCAGTGTTTTCTGTCTGTGTGTGTCTCTTTCTGTGTGTGTGTGTGTCTCTGTGTCTCTCTGTGTTTCTCTGTGTCTGTGTGTCTCTGTGTGTCTTTTGTTCTCTTTTCTTGTTGTATGTCTTTTCTCTTTGTGTTTTGTGTCTCTCTGTGTGTGTATCTTTCTCTGTGTTTTATCTTTCTCTGTGTGTCTCTTTCTCTATGTGTGTCTCCCCGGTGTCCTTTTTCTCTTTCTGTGTGTGTGTGTGTTTTTCTCTGTGTTTTCTCCTTCTCTGTGTGTGTCTCTCTTTCTCTCTGCGTGTGTTTTGTCTCTCTCTCTGTGTCTCTGTACCTGTTGTATGTGTTTCTGTTTCCTGTCTCTCTGTGCCTCTGTGTTTTCTCTGTCTCTCTTTGTGTCTGTATCGGTTTTGTCTACCCCGTCTCCATGTTTTCTTTATGTTTCTATGTGTGTCTGTATCTGTGTGTATGTTTTCTCTGTGTATGTCTGTATATGTGTGTACTCCCCTAATTGTGGTTGCGGGGTGAGACTCAGTTGTGTCTATGTGTTTCTGTGTCCCCCAGCGTTTTCCTGTGTCTCACTATCTCCCCATCTCTAAAGACAAACAAGGCCTGGTAACACATAATCAGGGCTTCAGGCGAACACAGACCTCAGCCTTGTTTGTGTTGGGTTAAAACCCCCCCTTCCCCTAACAACTTTAACACCCAGGGACCTAATAACCGAATCGCTATCATAAAAAGCTGAAAAAAGCCACTGGAAAAACGTTCAGATAAATGTCCCAACAACCGTTTCCACCACGGTGGTTTTCCCAACTCCCAAAAACCATATATAAGGGAGCAAAAAAAGGGACCCTTTCGTGTCGGTGTTGGGGGCTTTTAGAGTCATCAGGTTGACTGCTTGAAGGATGCATCGCCCTTATTGTTTCTGGACGGGAAATGGGATTGGTTGGGGCCCCGGAGCCACGTCCATTCCCCTCGGGAAAAATTTGGTTTTTGTGAGGTTTGGGATCCCCGGGGGGAACCAGCCCCTGCCAGCCAGTCAGCCAGTCAGCCAGCCAGCCAGCCAGCCAGCCTCCCAGCCACCTCCCCAGCCAGCCTGCCAGCCGTCACCAGTCAGTCTGCCACCCGTAACCAGCCTGCCAGCCAGTCAGCCAGTCACCAGCCAGCCAGCCTCCCCGCCAGCCTCCCAGCCGCCAGCCTGCCAGCCAGTCAGCCAGTCAGCCGCCACCAGCCTACCAGCCACCAGTCGCCCGTCCCGCCAGTCACCGCCAGCCAGTCAGCCAGTCAGCCACCAGCCAGCCTCCCAGCCCACCAGTCTGCCGTCTTCCCGCCAGCCTGCCAGCCAGCCAGCCAGCCTGCCACCAGCCTGCCAGCCAGCCCGTCTGGCCTTCCATCCACCTGCCAGCCCGCCAGCCAGCCTGCCACCAGCCTGCCAGCCAGCCCGGCAACCAGCCACCAGCCAGCCTGCCAGCCCGTCAGCCATCCCGGTGGGCAGCCAGCCAGATGAGCCAGCAGGTAGCCAGCCTCCCAGCCGCCAGCCTGCCAGCCAGCCTGCCCGCCAGCCAGTCTGCCAGCCTGCCAGCCAGCCAGTCTGCCAGCCTTCCAGCCACCTGCCAGCCAGCCAGCCAGCCAGCCTGCCTGCCAGCTTGCCCCGCCAGCCAGGCAACCAGCCAGCCACCAGCCCGCCAGCCAGTGCCATCCAGGAGTCAGCCAGCCAGCCAACCAGCCAGCCAACCCCCCAGCCAGCCCCGCAGGTAGTCAGCCCGCCAGCCAGTATTGTTTAAAATGGCACTACCACATTAAGTGAAAAGAGAGATGGGGTGAAAATCTCTCTCTGTCTCTCTCTCTGTGAACTCCCCCTCTGTGGGCTCCTCTCTGTGAACTCCTCTCTGTGTATGTGTGCGTTTTCTGTCTTTTTTATTTTCTTCTGTCTCTCCTCCCCCCTCTCTCTCAATTTTCTCCCCCTCGCTCACATCAACAAAAGCTAGCTCACACCATCACGTCATCTATCGTCCCAAAAGACCACAATACTGCTTATCAAGTCAGATCAACCATGTGGTTGATCCCATTCAATTTCCCGGTTGAAAATCCTCTTTTGTTTTTCTTGACACTGTCCCGTTGCTGGGAATGTTCCTGTTTTCTGGGAATGTTCCTGTTTGTGGGGAAAGTTCTGTTTGCTGGGGAAAGTTCGTGTTTGCTGGGGAAAGTTCGTGTTTCGGGAATGTTCCTGTTTGCTGGGAATGTTCCTGTTTGCTGGGGAAAATTTTCCCGTTTGCGGGAATGTTCCTGTTTGCTGGTAATGTTCCTGTTTGCTAGGAATGTTCCTGTTTGCTGGGAATGTTCCTGTTTGCTGGGAATGTTCCTGTTTGCTGAAAATGTTCCTGTTTTCTGGGAATGTTCCTGTTTGCTGGGGAAAGTTCCTGTTTGCTGGGAATGTTCCTGTTTTGGGAATGTTCCTGTTTTCGGGGAAAGTTCCTGTTTTCTGGGAATGTTCCTGTTTGCTGGGGTCTTCCTGTTTGCTGGGGGAATTTCCCGTTTCGGGGAAACTTCCTTTTGGAAATGTTCCCGTTTGCTGGGAATTTCCTGTTTTATGGGGAAATTTTCCCGTTTGCTGGAATGTTCCCGTTTTGGGGAAAGTTCCTGTTTGCTGGGAATGTTCCTGTTCGGGTTGGAAAATTTCTGTTTGCTGGGAATGTTCCCTTTTTCTAATATTCATGTTTGATGGGGAAAATTTTTGCTGGGAATATTTCTTTTGGTGGGAAAATTCCTGTTTGCTGGGAATATTTTCGTTTGGAGGAATATTCCTGTTTGGAATATTCCCGTTTGGTGGGGAATATTCTATCCCATTTTTATTTATTCTAAATATTTGGCTTCAAAACGTAGATGGCAACTCACAACTGAAGGTTCCGGGGTCGATCCTGGGGGGGAGTGAGAGCAGATGGGAATATCATCTTATGCCTGCTGTCACTGTTCACCTGCAGTAAGTAGGCCTGGGTGTTAGTAAACTTACACCTGCTGTCACTGTTCACTGTCCATAAAACACACACACACGTCAGGCCCCTCTGGTATGCAACCAGTTTGGAACCCACACCTGGGCAAGCACGTCAAAAAATTAGTGCAAGGTTTGCAAAAGACAGTCCCCGAGCTAAGGGGGATGTGCTGAGGAGAGGTTAACGGAAATCAACCACGACACTGGGAAAGGAGAGATAGGGGGATATGATAACGACATATAAGATACTGAGAGGACTCGACAATGTGGACAGGACAGGATGTTCCAAAATGGCACAGAACAGGGGACACAGCAACAAAGGGGGCACAGCAACAAGGGGGCACAGCAACAAGGGGACACAGCCCCAAAGGGACAACACAAGGGGGCACAGCAACAAGGTACACAGCAACAAGAGGACCGCAATAGGGGGCACGCACAAGGGCAACAACAAAGGGGGCACAGCAACAAAGGGGACACAGCAACAAGAAGAAAAGCAACAAAAGGGGCACAGCAACAAAGGGGACACAGCAAAAGAGGGGGCACAGCAACAAGGGGACACAGCAACAAAGGGCCAGCAACAAAAAGACACAGCAATAAGGGGGCACGCAACAGGTGACACAGCAACAAAGGGGGCACAGCAAAAAAGGGGGCACAGCAACAAAAAGACACAGCAATAAGAGGACACAGCAACAAGGGGGCACATCAACAATGGAACACAGCAACAAGGGGGCACAACAACAAAGGGGGCACAGCAACAAAAGGGGCACAGCAACAAGGGCACAGCAACAAGAGGACACAGCAACAAGGGACACAGCAACAAAGGGACACAGTAACAAGGGGACACAGTAACAAGGGGAAAAGCAACAAAGGGGGCACAGCCCAAAGGGGACACAGCAGCAAAGGACACAGCAACAAGGGGACACAGCAACAAAGGGGACACAGCACCAAAGGGGGCACAGCAATAGGGGGGGCCCCAACAAGGGACACCAACAAAAGGACACGCAACAAGGGGCACAGCAACAAGGGGACACAGCAACAAGGGGACACAGCAATAAGGTGACACAGCAACAGGGACACAGCAATAAGGGGACACAGCAACAAAAGGACACGCAACAAGGGGACACAGCAACAAGGTGACACACAACAAGGGAAAACAGCAACAAGGGGAAAACAACAAAGGGGAAAAGCAACAAAAGGACACATCAACAAGGGGACACAGCAACAAGGTGACACAGCAATAAAGGGGGCACGCAACAAGAGGACACAGCAACAAGGGGCACGCAACAAAGGTGAAAAGCAACAGAAGAAAAGCAATAAGGAACACACAACAAGGTAAAGACA